>JAQIXT010000109.1:0-71773 GCA_034700445.1 Stenotaenia linearis
TGCTAACATATACAACAATAGGCATATAATGACATACAAACCCTTTGTTGCATTTGGTAAACAAAGCAATGGAAGTCAGAAATCCCCAGATATTTATGCGAAACGACACACCCACCAATTACAAAATGCAATTTTAAAATATTAGAAACTTTTGTCTTAAAAACTGCAGGAATATTTCATCTACTATACAGGGTGAGTATAAAGTCTTAAGTCAATGGGTGGCCAGGACCAGAATCAAGTTCGCAGTCATTACGGTTTTCTATTTCGAAGAACAAGGCGCAAAGACGTCAGCTGCAACTGACAGAAATAGCGCAGTATAGTATTACTGGTTAGCGACAAAAACGTGTTGTTAGTTAACGGATGACTCAGCGCTCCTCGGTCGCTCGGCTTTAAAATCATAACGGACTGAATGAAATTCAAAGTGATCGATCCACACGAAGATCAGGTTCCAAACTCGCACTTGAATATACAAACCAAATCGATCTCTGAACTCCACGAGGAAACCTCATAAAACAGAAAATGGAATCCTTCGACCAAAAAACGCGAAATCAAATAAAACGGGATAATTAGCCATTACCGCAGTTTTTATTTAAAACTCGCACATTGATTCTCATTTGTTCCGCCTTCTACCCCCAGATGGCGACACGTGGTTTGCCCAGTTTGTAGCTAATGGAACACGATTCTCATGGGGGATTTTTTTCCTGCTTTATCGTTCCGCACTTCTAACGAATAAATTTAATTTCCCTCATCTTGATTTCGATTAATAATTAAAACAATGGAGAAGTAAGTGTCGTAAGACTCGTTTTTTTACACCAAATTTTAATTTTTCATTCTTTTGTTTAAAGCATCTAAAATAACAGTGAATAAAATAGTAGCAATACTAAAAATTCCATTTTACATGAAACCAAACAATCGAGAAGACGCTGGAAATGTATTAATAATTTTTCGTCCATAAATTTCCTCTCAATTTTCATGGTGTTTTTGTGCCCGAATGGTTTAAAAACACTTTTCCTCGAATAAGTATCTCCCTTTGCATGGAAATCACCAGCAAGAGCGTCGCGATTGTAGCATGCCGTCTCACTGTTCTGGAGTTTTATGGCTTATAAAACGGAAATTTACGGCGGAATTCTCGTTGGGATAATTGCGAGTGTGAGAGAGAGAGGAAAAGTATGAAATGTAAAAAGGCATCATCTGCTCAGTAATTATGTAAAGCGTGAATTGACAGTGCTGCCACCCATTAACTATTGTTAGAAACGGTATTGTATGTTTACGACTCGATTTCGGGCTTTCTGGAAAGAGGGGATGAAAGAAGAGACGTTATTACATAATGCAGAGATGGAATTTTTGCATTTCATTGCACGAGCTGTAAAATAAAGTGGCAGCAACGTTTGTGCACTTGTGCCGTTTTATTATCGGGCAGCGTTTTCGAATTTTAAATTTTCTACATTTTTTCTATCAAATTTTTATATTTTTTGTTGTATAAAAAAATTTTTTTTATTTTTCCCGTTTCAGCAGAACGAAAACCGCAATTTCCGATACTTCGGCGCCATTATTGCTTTGCGTGACGTCACTGCCGATTACCAGGCGCCATTTTATTACTTCCGTTTATCTCCCTCGTCGCGGGGGGTTAGGGGTAATGATTAAACACAGAATCGAGTGTTATTCATCCAATTCTGACTTTTACCCGAGCAAGCAGTGATAAAACGCAGGAAAATTCCGTTTTTTATTCATTTTTATCGGTTCAATCGCAATTATAAGTAATTTTTATCGAGATTACCGATAACATGTAAAAATGCCATTAAAAAAAATTACAATTAGTACTCGAATCGAGTAGCTGATAACTTACGAGTAATTTTTTTTTCATTTTAGGCCCGGAATGTGATAATCCCGCGTCCAATCGGCGTCGGACCGAGCAGTTTCATACCGACGTATTTGGTGAGTTTTTTATTTACACGTAAGATACGGAAAGAAAAAAAATCGATTTCTAACAAGTTTGATTTCCATCGAGAAAATATGCCAACAAAGCACACACAATCTAGGCCCATATCACGTGACATGACATTCACATCGCATCCCCCATTCGAAAGTGACAAACGGCTTCCCCAAAGTCGTGCTCGCCTTCCCAAGAGCCATCGCGAACTCACACCACGCGCATCCGACCAATGGGATGCGAGCTGAACCCGACACACCCTGGCTCGGTGAAAAGCGTAAATGTGCTCGTTCTGCTATGTGAGAAGCCTTTCCGTATCTCGTCGACCCTGTTAGGTCGTATCCATGACAACGAGCTATAGTTGGCACATATGTTGTTGTTCGTTTTGGCAAAATTTAATTGAAATTTCACGATCAAGGTCGTAAAGTGAGATTAAAATAGATGAAAGGCGATTTTTTTTTCTTTTCCTGTATTTTTATTATGGTTTTTAAGTAATTTTAGGCTTTTATGTTTACAAAGTTAATTAAAACGAAGGTGACAGCGTAAAGGTGGGACGAGTTTTAGATAAGAAATCTTTGCACTTGAAGAGTATAAAAAAAGTTGCCTCCATCCATTACTACTACTTTTTTTTTTTTTTTTTTCTTTCTTGAAAAGTTTTATAGGTTTTTTGTGTGTCACGTTTATGAGGCGAAAATACTAGTTTTTCACTCATACAACCTCAGTAAATTTCTGAATGTTTAAAAGAGAAACAGGTCATTGCCATTTGATAAATTAAGAACAGTTTATTTATTTTTTTCTTTTTATTTATATTCCCTGTGTAAGAAAGGTATAATGAGTGAGTTGGAAATAGATGTGGGAAATGATAAAATAAGATGGAAGGTGTTTTAGGATTTTTTTTTAAATTTTTTTTTTAGGAAAGTTTGAATTGTAGCCGGGGCTTGTGTTCAAAGGAGTTGAGTTTTATTAGGATGTGGTGTCGAATTGAATTTTTAATTATCTATTGTCTAATCAAAGGGTTTTGTACTACAGGTGGAATCTAGTTACAACAAACCCAAAGGGACCAGAAAAAATCTTCGTTATAACGTGATTGATTATAAAGGATTTCTATTACGGAATTCGAAAAAATTTCATTATATGAGATTTTCTTTGTAACGGTATTCGTTATAATGAGATTTTTTTTATAACTGTATTCGTTATAACGAGATCAACATGTAATAGTATCATTAGGTCATTGGGCTCCCTAAATTGATATGTTATAATTATAACTTATAAATTCCATGTTAATTATAAATATAACTTATAAATTCCATGTTAATTATAAATATAATTTATAAATTCCATGTTAATTATAAATATAATTTATAAATTCCATGTTAATTATAAATATAACTTATATTTAACATGGAATTTATGTTATAAAACATAAGTTTTGTTCTCCGCAAACTCTATTAACCGCTAAGCGGATTGCATTGGACGTTCTTATTTCTTAGCGGATATTGCATCAACTATTTTTGTGGTTTTCCCTTCCGAAGATTTTATGAAAAATTAACGTATTTGCCATATTTCATCAATTCTAAGACGCCATCGATTAATTTCAGTACCGCTAACAATTTCACCGTCAAAATGTCAAAAATGTTTGTCTTAGAATCAAAAAATCTAAAAATGGATCTGTTTTTAAGTATGGTTTAAGGATCCGGGAATTTGATGAGAAGTAATGAGTTTTTTGATTTTCAATATCCCGTGTTTATTTATTGCTTGTTGTTTTATCTTGGCAAAATTGGTTGGATGTGAAATCACCTCATCAGTGCTGCAATGAAATTGTTTATTGTGACAACCATGTTGGAATGGGGTGATTCCAGCTAAGTTAGATTTTCTCTCTTGGCACTAGGCCACTGAAACTTGTGACTGAGATCCGAAAAAGAATTTTGTTGATAGGACAAACTTAAAACTCGAATAGTTGCACTGGAAATTCCTACAAACATCGATTGTGTCCAGAAACGAGGATTAAATTAGGCCTAAGTTTGAGTTTTGAGTTTTCTCAAGGTATTTGGATCTTTTTTGTGGGTTATCTGTGAGGTATTTTTAACTTTTTCATTCAAATTTTATAATATTCAAGTGTTGAAGATTAGATTTAGTGTTTATCGTTAATTGAAGAACACATTGTGTTGTTTTCCTCTTCAGATAGGAAAGTTTTACAGAGGAATGTCGAATATTTATGTTGATATTTCTCTAATTCTATTTAAGGAAAAAAAATTGTTTTCACTAAAAATGTTGTTGACAAAATGCGGGGACAATGAAGATTGCATTTGCAAAATGGAAGCCGCATTTGCTCGCTTATTATTATTATTATTTCCCCTTTTTCAATTGTAGAGCTTCACAGCTGGACTTAAATTATGTGTATGGCTTCAGTTTGAGAAAAGTTGGGAATATTTACTGAGGATTCTTCAATTTCATTGAAATAATAAGGTTTGTATGACTGAATAAGCAAGTGTTGCTCGTTAATTACGGCTACAAGGCCAGTAACAGTTTAACATTGACAAACAAACCATTAATCATGAGTTTTTAATAATAAATGGAAATAATTTGCATAATAATGTAGGAATTTTGTAAGTGACTAATGTACTTGGTACGACCTAATGTACTCGTACCATCCATGAATTGTGCTGACCTGCTGCCAACTTGCAAAGACGTTTATAGCTGCAATCATGGATTTATGGCCTATAAATGATTAGGAGGTTCGCCTGAATCCTAAATGGATTAGAATAGAACGGAAAATAAACACTGATTACATTATCATCGTTTCACTTACCGAATTTTTTCGGTTAAAAGCAAATGGCGCACTAAATGTCACGATAACTTTGCGATCTAGCCGTTTTTGTATAGAGAGTTTGCGGAAAACAAAACTTATGTCTTATAACTTATAAATTCCATGTTAAATATAAGTTAGATTTATAATTAACATGGAATTTATACGTTATAAGACATAAGTTTTGTTATCCGCAAACTCTCTATTAAGCGACAGCGGAAGTGATGTCATTTTGCCGACTGAACTCCACTTGCTTCCCTTGACCATAAGGACGGCCTAGGTCACTTTATTTGCTCAGGCAATTGACTTAAGTAGTCATGATGTCACCTGTGCATGCATCGAGTTAAATAAAAGCCAGTTTGATTGAATTTGCTTACTTGAGTGAGGTTTTTACCCTCTTATCTGCCTGTAAAGCAATAGACTTAGGGCAAATCCCGATTTATGATCTGTAACTTATAAATGTCTTATGGTACTGCTGTTGATTTAGTATTAATCCTTGTTTAACGGGTTTGGATTAATGAAACCTCCATTATTTATTGAAAGAAAAATAATTAATCCCATAATTACTTAATTTGCAAATGGAAACGAAATCAATGGATTTTTTTGGGAGTGGCTTTATAATTGAAGGTCAAAGTATAATTTTATAAAACAGGTCTTAACACTTCGTCGAAGCAATGTATCAACCGTATATTCAAAAATTCTCATGCGATACATGATAAATGCACGCTGGGAAATTTATGTCAATCGAGTTTAGGTTATGAAGTCGTGATTTTATAATAAATTTAAGTTTATATAAATATAATTGAAATCCATGAAAATGTGAACGAGTGCACCGAATGTACTCGAACGTACGTTTGCGAAGAAAAGTTAATATGAGGCACGAAGAGCGATAAAGTCGATTCCATTATCATTATCAGTGGTAATGTGTCACAGTGAATCATATTCATCATCTAGCAATCAGCTGACAGAATAATCAGCATGATAGAGAAGGTATAAACTCGAAGTGGATGTATCTTTTCATTTGTTCTCTCGGCCATTTGCTGACAATATTGTTTACATAGGCCTATTAAAAGCAGGAAATATGCATGCAGCTCATTATATGCCAATTCAAATAACCCGGTGTCATGCATGCCTGAAGCTGCAACTTCCATTTGATTGTCCTTCATAATTACCTATAACACATTATAGTGGGCGGGAAGCTAACTCCTTTTTTTCATATCTTGCATGCCCCTTTTCTTCCTTCCTTATGTTCCCACAATCCATTCAACACCGAAGTAATGAGGCAAATTAAACAAATTTTATCATTGTCAACACTTAATTTTCCTCTTCGATCTTGTAATGAATACCCCCGAGATATTAACACATTTTAAGCCACGTCTCTCAGATTAAAACGCTGGAGAGTTTGCAAAATGTTTAATATAAATCAGATTTATAATTAACGAATAATTTTTAAATATAAATTCAAGTCGGCATCTCTGGGGTCAGTGGGGAGTTTATGTAAGTAAACTTTGTCTCTAGTAACTTTTAAATTACATGTTAAATTCAGTTGGATTTAATAGAGAGTTTGCAGAAAACAAAACTTATGTCTTATAACTTATAAATTCCACGTTAATTATAAATCTGACTTACATTTAACATGGAATTTATAAGTTACAGGACATAAGTTTAGTTCTCCGCAAACTCTCTATTATTAACGCTCGGTGTGTATTAAGACGTACAAAGCGAATTGTGGGGATTGACTTATCACATCGCTTTCAGTGATAACCCTTTTGTCCTTGTACTAAAGCGCTAATCGGACGCTTGGTGGAATTCCGAACTTGTAACTTATTACAGTAAAATATGCTTAAAGTGATGATTACTGTTGGGTGGAAATTTTTTGGTCACTGTATACAGGTGGTCACTATTCAGAGCAATTTTAACATAGAAGCCAGTCAGATTTTAATAAAATGCACGGTCACTATACAAAGGTGGTTGCTTTAACAGGTTTTAATGTAATTGTATAATGCCGAATCGGCTTTTATTTCATTTCTGTGCCCTGTCTTGCAATCGATACACATTTAATGTATCTGAATAAATCGATAGTAGACAAGGCAATTGCTTTGGGTCTCCAGCGGCTACTAAGGCTATACGCGACCTGTCACAATACCGAAAATAATCACAGTCTCGAAAAAATCAATGGCGTCTCAGGATGGAAGAGGCACGGTATGTTTACGCCAAGAAGACAAAAATTTTAAGACAATGGCTTTCCGTCTTCAACTTTATAGACGTGAATCCAGTTTTATGGACGCCAAGTTGGAACCGGAGGAAAGTGCCTGTAGCACAAATACCCTTTAATTTGGACAGTTTTCATCAGACCCGCCCACGTCCGGAATTGAGGGCTTGAGTGAAATTTGAAAACTTCACAGTTTGGAAAACATCCTTCTATACCGACATTTGATAAGCTGATCGAAAACTCTTCTCCCTTCCCTCTAGCATTTGCTCTTCCTCGAAATCACCCCTTTGCCCAATGGATATAGTGCAGTTTTATACGGGAAACTTAATAGAGACTTTGCATTTTATTTACCATATTTATCGTATTATAGGCAGCCATGAAATTGAAACTCGCTCAATCCACTGGTCGAAACAATAAAAGATCTCCAGTCGTATAACTGCACCTAAAATGTAACTACCAGTTTATGCTCCAAGCTACTGCATACTACAGTTATCCCTATAGCATTTTTGGCAACAAAATGTTGGAAGGCATTAGCAATAACTCGAGATGTCTTCGAATGGGAATTACTGTAAGGGATATATGGGCTTTGGCCTCAATTCCCAATAGGTCTACTGACAATATACTTAGCAGAGACCATGATTTATGATTTACATTTAATAAGGAAAGTTACAAGACCTAAATTTTGATCTTCCCAAAGTTAATCGAAAGAGGAGATTCCAAACTTAATGTTTCTGAAGGACATTCTTTTGATATTAATACAATAAAGTGTATTCGGCGGATGTGATATGGTATACCAAATATGCGGGCAATGAGTTCCTGTGGTAATAGTTTAATTAAACAGTGAAGTGAATACAAGGGACCGGGAAAAAAAACCTTCCTTATAATGAAATTTTTGTTATAACGAGATCAATTATAAAGGATTTCTATTATGGCGGGGATTCGAAAAAATTTAGTTATAACGAGATTTTCATTGTAATGGTATTCGTCATAATGAGATTTGACCTGTAGAAAGCGAGATGGTACAATATCTCTGAATATGGAAATTTGATAGGTAGGTAAAGGGTTTAATGTCACCAGCAGCTACAATGGCCATACACAATACGTCTCAAAACACAATTTCAATATAATATTTCTGTAAGGGTACCATACCTTTATTTTCTTTTATTACACTTTAATCAATGACTCGTTTGCCTCCAAACAATTTTTCAAGGTATTTGGTTGAAGACTTGTCATTAGTTTTAAAAATGTGACATATGGGTGGGGGAACCAACTACAAAAGACTGATTAAAAATAGTTTTGATGGAAGAATGGGTACGATAACTCCTGAAGAATGTCTTGGTTTGGGATCAACCATTGATTAACCTCAAGATGCACTACTCAAAGCCAAGAATGATGCTACAAAATTTTCATTTCTAAACTTAAATTTCTCATTTTTATTTCATTTCTAAGCTTTCTAAATAACTTCTCCCCCCCTAGCAAGCAATTCAAGCTTCCACAACTCATCCTGTTCAGGATTTTGAGTCCTTTATCAAAAAAATCTCTTTTTTTGACCTTACTTTATTTAGTTTGCAAAAACTGATTTTTTTTCTTCATGTGAAAGAACTTTTTGCTCAGGTCCTATTTTTATGACAATACAGTAGCTGACAGCATGAGCTATGTATTTATATTACACACATTTATAATTTGAAGTTAAAAGAAAGCAACATGCAAAATCTCATATCTTGTTTAGAGCAAAAAAAAAATTTATGGAAGTAGGGGAGATAAGGGACTAAGAGGGTGGGAAGTTAGCATGAATACATGACTACACATTGTAGGAGTTTGTCGCATGAACGGCAACCACTTTGATGTATTTTCCCCATCATCTCAAAATAGTGCAGTCGTTGTGCTTCATCATGGGGGCTGACTAACACGAAATGTTGCAACTATTACTGACAAAGCTTTCAAGGGGAACAGTTGTTTTTTCTCCTTGAAATGAATAAAATGAAGTAGAAGTGATTAAAACTGAAAGAAAAATGAGATTTACAAGAATTTATAATAAATAAATTTATTCGAGAGTTTGCGGAAAACAAATCTTATGTCTTGTAACTTATAAATTCCAAATTAATTATAAATCTGACTTATATTTAACATGAAATCTATAAATTAGTAGACATAAGTTTTCTTCTCTGCAAACTTTCTATTGTAAAAGAATAGTTTATAAAATTTAGCGAAAAGCATTCGCTACAACAAATTTAATTATTGTAAATTTTTGTAAATCCAATATATATTGGAATTCAGATTCTTTATTGCAAGTTGTGGTTTGTATTTGAGGAATCCGAAGTTTTCTTTAGGATGAGTTTGAATTTGATAATAAAATTCTTTCGAATTTAGATGAAATTCAGCAGAAAATGTAAATATTCAATATAAAATTGAAATTTATGAGCACACACCAGAAATTCAGTAGGAATTGCATAATTTCAATAGAAATCTGCAGAATTCAAAAGTTAAAGCCGAATAAAAAGTTTGCAGAGAACAAAACTTAAGTCTTATAACTTACAAATTAAATATATATTAGATTAAATATGTTAAGTTATAAGTTATAACACAAGTTTCGTCCTCCCGCAAACTATTAATTATAAATCTGATTTGTAACTTTAAACATAACTTCCATTCTCCTCGAACTCTTAAATAGAATTTATTAATCCCAAAATACCAAATAGAATATCGAGGCAGATCATTGTCCATTTCACTTAACCAGCACCGCAAACCGAAATTAAAATTCCATATATTGAGAGTTATTCAAGTGAAATCAATTGATATTCATACGAATTCCTGTCCATCCCTGATAACAATAGAAATAAATCAATCGTTAACTGATGGAACATTCTCATTTTGATTATTTTCCTCATTTATAAAACTGCCTGTTAAGAACAAGATAGAAATATGAGGATATTTTTATATCTTTTTAAATTACATGTGCCATGAAACATTTTAAATACAATTTATATTTTTTTTTATTATGTCCTACGAAGCAATTTACTGGGGAAAAAATAGTTCAATTTTTTGTGAGTTACAGAAGAGAAAAATAAAGAAAAATGTGCGTGTGTTTTATTGCCCACTGAGTCATCAAGCGAATTTTTTTTTGTTCAATGGGAGATAGAAAATCACAAGATGGAGGAAGCGCTCACTTGAGCAGGATATAACCAGGGAGTGAATGGGGGTTGCCATGGAAACGAGATGCTGGGCAACCTTGATGCCTCGTTATCTCGCATTTCCTTGGATACTCGGCTGTCATGGTAACACGATGCGATTTGTGATGAATTGAAATGCACACAAAGTGCAACTATATCAACAATTGTGACAGTCATTATGCAGTGCACAAAGAAAAGGGCGAATAAAGAGCTTTTTTCCTGTCGTTCGAGTGGAAATGTTTTTCTAGTGGCCAATTTCGCGAATTAATTGAAGTGGTAAATTAAAATTATTCTTGTGGTGATGATAATTTTAATTAATAAGTTTTAATTTGCATTTAGCGTGTTAGGGGTATTTTTAATTTATGTAATGATGATGAATCATTCATGGAGCAGTGATAAATTGGCTTAGTTAGAATAAAACACCTGACCCAAATGAGTTTATAATGCTCGCAATTGTTCATTTGTGTGTTCAAGCGACTATAAGGCTTAACAGGATGTTCGTAATTGTTCTAGTCAAATGAATTTTAATTGCAACTTAACGGTTTCGGTAGTAGCGCGATATTCTTAAAGGAACGCGGAGCTTTAAGGAATGTTTTCGAGTTTTCTTGCTCTATTCCGTTTGTTATTTCGTTTTGAGGTTGTGCAATTTTTGTAGTTGGTAATTATTTATGTTTTCTATTATAAAGCCAATAAAGTTTGTATAACGGAAACTTATAATATTTGTTTTAAACGATCAAATAAACTTTGGGGACGAACGTATTGGATGATTTTATGTAAAAACAAAACACCGGAAAATAGCTCGGGGAGTTTTATGATAATAAAGAGTTTGCGGAGAATAAAACTTATGTCTTATAACTTATAAATTCCACGTTAATTATAAATCTAACTTGAGAGTTTTGATCTCCGCAAACTCTCTATTCGCAATAAAGTGACCATTGCGAACAGTTTTTCAAATCCGAAGGCAATGATGGCCAACATGTTTTTATATTGACCATCTGTCTGCTGGAGTTTGTTCCGAGTGGTCTTGGCATACTTTATGCATTATTTAACATAAAAACATGAGATTCAACGTCGAATTATTCAAGCTTGAGCATAAATATGATTCGTACGGTCCACAACCAATGGAAACCGCATGTAAACATTCTCGTATTGTTCTTAGGCTCGTTTCTCAAACGATTTAACAATCTTTTCTTCATGTGATTACAGCTCTCATGATTGCACAGCAAATAGTAAATAGCGATCATTTAAGTGACCAAAGGAAAACACATCGCTCTGTAGAACAAAGGAATGCCGGGAAAAATAATGCGCAAAGGGTGATTATCTTCCACGCAAACAAGTCGCATATTCCTCCAACTTCGGGTTTGTTCTCTCGTGTCAAGAAAATTAAGTTTACAGAGTTAGTTAATTATCCATCAAACATTGCGATTCTTGCATAAAACTGGTTTATTTGAGTCATATTAATGTTGTAAAACAAAACGTGAACCGGAAGCGCGGCATTATTTCGATGAAATATGGTATTGAAAATTTTGCACTCGCGAGTTCGGTCGACGGTTAACGGGGGAATCGAAGTAAGTTTAAGAGGAATTGCTTTCATTCTTCGACCTCTCATCCAATTGGCACTAGAAGTCGCTCGACTTAAAATTCGTTTTGGGGGTCATTCAAGGTTTGCTGAAACTTTTGTGCTCCTTTGAGCTCGACAATAGACCG
Organism: Stenotaenia linearis; assembly: GCA_034700445.1. NCBI lineage: Eukaryota > Metazoa > Arthropoda > Chilopoda > Geophilomorpha > Geophilidae > Stenotaenia > Stenotaenia linearis. The sequence goes on from JAQIXT010000109.1 coordinate 11,826, forward strand.
GCATAAAAAGTGTCCCATCTTGAATGCCCCCATTGTAAAGCAGCTTTAAATCTTGAAAATTTAACTTTGAACATGGCAAGGCGACATGAACTGCCTGGTGCCATTGTATTAGGTGGGGTGGAACCCTGCAACACACACATCTCGGTATAATAACAATGTATAATTTATGTAAATGATGAGAATCGTTGTGCGAGGTCCTGCTTGCATGCGCCGAACGCGAGCTGTGCCTCGTGGGTGTTTGTTTGGTCGTGGGATCAATTCCGCCATGTTTACTACCATTTTGTTATATCAATGACATGCACAGAGTCCAGCCAATCAGATTGGAGATTTTTAGCAACAATTCCTAATCTATTAAAAGCAAATACATGTTAACTGAGATCGAGTTTCGAATGCATGTCGTGGATTAGTTTACATCGATCGTGTTTATCGCTGAAAAACTTGTCTTACTTAAAGTTTGAAATTCTCGAGTGAAGATGACAGTAAATAACAATAAGTTAAGAAGTGTCATCATGGGATTTAAAGGTTTTTAAAATCAAAATTTTTTTGCTTTCTTTGTAAAACAATTAATAAACAATAGATTTTCATAAAATCTGAGATTCTTGTGATTCTGAGATTCTGTCGTTTTTCGACAAATATTATATACAAAATTGCAAATAGAATATCTTTGTAATTTTATCTCACAAGCGGAGGTGCATCATTATATTACATTGTTAAAATATAAGTTTCCAATACTGTATAGAAAAAAAGTAAGCCGAAGCTTCTTGGTTGGAGTCGGGCAGATCACTAGACCTGTTTGACTCTAATAACAACAATTTTTCTATTGAGCATTGAAAATGTCTATTTTTGCTATGTAAGACAATAATATTTTTCTAATTTAAAAATAAATTGATCAAATATGAGGATTATTCCATGGAAACCTTGTTAGAAATGTAATATTATTCTCTATTGATCAAATTCAAATATAACAACAAAAAAACAAAAAAACTAAATTAAATAAACTAAAATCCTGGGGCGGTATTCACAAAATCTAGCCTAAGTTTTTGCATAAGTTAAAACTTAAGAATTTCGTACGCAAAATCTTAAGTAAACTCATTGTTGTATTCTTGCTTAAGTATTTGCATAAGTAAAATTTTCTATGGGAAAAAAACAATTGTTAGGAAAATGCTTAAGTAAACTCTTTGAAAACTTAGGAATTTTTTCGTGAATTCCAATTTTTGCTAAGCATTAACTCATGTAAAAAAAATGATCGTAAGTAGTGTTCGTGAATACCAGCCCTGTTCATTATAAATTCTAAAATTGAAATATTCTTCAAATCCAAACCCAAATTGAAGAAAACACTAAAATCATTAAGAATTAGCATGAGAAAAACAGATTTCTACAAGATAAACCGAACAAAGGATTTTTCCTGACCATAAAACAGTAAAAGCAAATTTTAACCACTCAATGAGCATGCGCAATGGGAATATCAAGAGTTTTAAACCTGTCAAGTGTATTTAAGTGCTAGGGTGCTTTTCTTACTTCTCCCCCTTATTTAGTGTGCCAGAGCTTGGGGCCTTAAGTGAAAGAACTTAGTTGCCTAGCAACAAGTCTGACACACCACTCCCTATAGGTGTATCTTAAATTTCTAAGTGACTTAACTGTACCATTAATATCATGACCCAATTTTATCACCCCTTGTTCAATAATTTACTGGTCACATACATATAATCAATTTGATTGATTGTTCCAGTCACCCCTCATTTCTATGTCCATTCTTCAATCAGGATTTTTTCCTTAATTTTTCAATCTTTTGAATAAAGATGATTGGTTTATCAACTGTGACACCTGAAGTAAAAAATAGGACTCTACAAACTAGTAAGTACATAAATAATGACTGGATTTCATGCACTCACTACAAATCATTCTTAACAAAATAAACCCTTAAAAAAGTTTGTTTTGTATGTAAAGCTGACATTTACTGCTTTCATTATCATAAATATTTAATAAAACACTTCAGAATTTTTTCTTTTTAGAAATCAGCAAAATCCTGTGCAAATAATGAAAATTTAAACACATGGGATTTATTGTTCAAAGGAATTTAGGCAAATTTTTCAAATTTCCTTCAATTTTTCATTGCTTTTACAAAAAAGTTATAATAATCTTTGAATACGAAGTGCATCGTTTAAGTAGTATATTGTATAATTTATATACCTGTGACTCGCCTTTCATCTTTAGTTGAAGGAATGGGGGTGGCGCCAAAGAAAAATTGGCTCTGGGCGCCACTACCCTACCATTCGTCCCTGACTTTTTCGAGGTGTACTTGGGATGTCACTGTCACAGAGTTTGGTGTGCAGATCATTTCTCTTTCCAAGTTTAGTCCATGGGATCAGTGGCCTAGGGCCCTTCACGAGCTGCAAGTGTAACGAGGCAACGATGCAGTGATGGCCGAGGACGAGGTTGCATTAGGCAACAAAATTGTGCACAAAATAAAATCACGACGAGCCAAATTCGGAGCGATCTTATTTTGTCGATGCTGGTTGCAGTGCCATTCTTTTGGAAGGGAATTAAAGCTCTTGGAGGGTTTCCTGAATCAGACCGACATTAGGTAGTCGAAACAACCAATCGATCATTGTTTTGTTTTCTTTAGCGCACTCTGAATTGAATCCTGGGCCGAGGGGCGAGGGGCTTTGAATGTGGGTTTCCAGGAGCAGACCGAAATTTCAAGGGCTAACGGCGACGTAAACATATATTATAGTTAAAATAAACCAATTATTGTTTGATTCAACAATTTTTTACGTAGACAAGGATTTTGTCCATGGAGTGTCCACGGGTGCCCGCAAGTCTGTACATTATCCCACCCGTTTCTTTGTTCGTCGACACACTGCGCATGCGTGCCAAAATTCATTTCCGAAACGTACACTCGAGACTTCATTTATTTTTCTACAAACGCAGTCACGAGAATTAAATTACGAAACAATTTATTTATTCCCCGTGAAATAAATTTCGTAATTTATATTTCTCAAACTCGAGGAGGAAAATGACGTCGATTGGGGCATGCAAACGCCAGAAATCACCTTCCCCCACTCTTAGACTGACCCAGCACGCCCACGAGAGAAGCACAAGCTCACTAAAAGCGCTTTTTAATTGAATTAACCATTATGTTTTGCTAATTATACGTTTTGATACACAAAGGTTAGCTAGCCCTCGCTTAATGTTTTACAATTTGCATTCATTAATCGGAGGTAGAAGATAGATCGCCTCTCTCTTGGCATAACAATAGAAATGGAGCTTACGGAATTATTATTCCATTCAGTGTGAATACAAAGCAGCAAGCTTGAAATTAAGTTAATTGTTTTAGCTGAATACATCATCACTCACCATTATTGAAATTACAGACTAGACTGGAATAAAACGCTGAAATGCTTTCTTCGATTTGAGCAGTCAGTAATTTACATTTCAAGTTTGCGTGTCCAATTCGATTCGATACAGCGTAAGGAAGTAGAGACAATTTTCTTTATCTGCTGGACAAGTTCATTGCCCCTTAACTGCCGAATGGGCGAATTTAATGTTTTATAGAAATTTCTAATTGCAAATAGTGAGAAAGTGGGGGCGGGGCTTGAGGATGGAAAATTTTTTTTTTTTTTTTTCCAATTTTTTATTTCTGCAATTTACTCTGACAACTGAAAAGATTATTTTTTGTTTGTTGTCGTTTTCCGTTTTTTATTGTTCAACCTTCTCATGACTTAGGGCTAAAATAAATGTCTGCACAAATTAAAAATGACCTACAAGTTGGAATGGACTGAATGTAATTAAATGGAGGAAAAAATGGAAAATTTTTTTTTTTAAATCTTATTTATTTATTTTTTTCATTTTTAGAAAATAGTTAGTGTTTTCCCAAGGCTGCTGTAATATTTTATTTATTAAATCAGTTTACAAGGAACATGAAATTTTCCTGTTTTTATTTATTTTTGTAATTTTTTTTTTTTTTTTTTTTTTTTTTGTGGATTCGAATGCTTTGATTTAATTTTCCTTAATAAATAGTGGAAATGTTTAAATGTCTGGCGATTGCAATTTAATCGCATATCAATTAAATTAATTACCGGTATATTTCTAAGCGAAAAACATGTTTGCAAAAACAGTTTTAGGTTTCTTTTTTATACTGTAAATATTTTCATATTCAGATTTCGAGAATCTAAATTATTTATTTTATCTTCCATTTAGATCGAACCACCAGATACATCGAATGAAAAGGTAAAAAATTATTATATTTTTTATTATCTTTTAATCTTTTATATTAACATTACAATTAGAGATTGAAAAAAAGTGAAATTCGTATTTTAAAAAATATTTTTGATGATTTTGACGAAAAAATCGCGTTGCCACGGGTGATTTCTATGAGTTTTCTATGATAACGTCGAAAATATCGATTGTTGTTTGAAATGAGAGAATTAGGCCTAACCGAGTTCATTAATGAATATTATAAATTTAGTAATAACGTGATGAAAAGTAATTTTTATTTTTGATTCATGTATTTTCGGGTGGTTAAATTAAAGTGACTCGTGACGTCAATGTCAGTTGAACATTAACTCTCTCTCTTCGTGCGGTATTTAACCTTGGCTCCAAATGTGGATTTTTTTTGCTGTCATAAATCTCATTTTGTTCGGATGTCTTCCTCACGCATGCAAAATGTTGGTTAAATTTAGTCATTTTATTATGTGGGGAATTACAAATGAGTGATGATTATATTTGTAAGTTTGATCGAGGTAAATAAGTCGAAACTGGTGATTGTTTATCAGGTTGAAGTACAGTTTGGTTGTGAATAATTGAAAAAAATAGCTGAGTTATCAGACAGTAAAAATAATCAGTGGATTTTTTTATGGATTTATGGTTGGAAAGTTTTTTTTTCATAAAATGGACTTAAATAAAGATATACATATGACCTCAGTTAAGTGTTAATCTTAGTTTATCCTGTATTGTTAATGTGTAGTAATGTAAGGTTAGTCTAACTGGGGTTGGTGCAAGTGGCCGTAAGTTTTGTTTTCCGCTAACCATTAATAGTTACCTTACATTAGAGAGTTTGCGGAAAACAAAACTTATGTCTTGTACAGTAGAAACTCGATTATCCGGATGTTCGATTATCCTGATTGAAAAGTTAGGTTAAATTTGTAACGTGTGAGTTTAAATAGCCGTATTCCAGTGGCCAAACCCATCTAATCTGAGTGTGTCTAAAAATATCCAGTAGGGCAAAGTATTGCTGCTAACATCACTGATAATTCTGCAATATGATATTTTAGAAATGAGGAAAATAAACACGGATAACGGCAAAAATACACGGAAAACAAATCGATTATCCGGATTTTTCGACTATCCGGACCGCCCAATCACCGAGGTGTCCGGGTAATCAAGTTTCTACTACAACTTTACAACAACACTTAATATAATTTTCAATAAATCTGTTGTGTTGGAAATTTATTAATCGATTTGGCTACAATAGGATGTATTCTTTTGATCCTCCTCCAATATACCTATACTAATTCTTTACAATCAATTTACACAATATAAAAAATTGCACCAACTTACTTGCAGGATACAATAACAATAATTTCCTTCTGCACTCTCATTGAAATAGGTAGAAAAGAGGGACAAAAGATAGGAAAAAGACAGCGAAAGGTCTAAAATTGTATGATTATTCCTTTATGGTACAAAACCATTACCTCAATGGTTAAGAAATTTTGAAGTACAAGTGAGAGGTTTAGTTTGGATTTGATAAGGTTTAACGTAGGTAATCTTAGGTCAAAATATTTTTCAATTATACCTTTAGGTAAGAAAATATACCTAAGAGTTGACCACGGACAAAGGATAGACCTTTATGGTAAATACAGCTAAGGTTTAATTTTTGTACCTATAAACAAAGGTATAAATCTTTTACCCTCGGGTCTAACTCGCAAAGGTTTAAGCTTTTAGACCTTTCGCAGAGGTATATTATTCAAACGTTCTAGGTAGTAATATGGAGACATTTCAGGTATACCTTAAAAAGTCAAGATTTAAACCTTTTTCAATGAGAGTGTGTACAGTATCGCACATTAATACATCTGCAGGAATACAGCAGAAAGTTGAGAAATCATTAAACAGATATAAAAGAGGCGTGCATCCTGAACTCAACACAAACCCGCAGAAAAACTTCAATAACAGATAATAGAGAACAATCATGCAATAACAATTTCATTATAATCTTAGTATAACAAATAATATCTCCGCACCTGTTGGGAAAAAAATATAAAATTTATTACAAGTGACAATCCAACATTGTAGCAAAATATTTTGGAGAAACTGCGAACAGCCGACCAATCCCCGGATGGAGATAACAAAGGCAAAAAGCAGTGGAAAAAACCCACCCTAAATGCAACCCGAGGTAGTGGGGTTGAGCTGGGGCACAATCCACCAACATCTCCAAGGGTAACCACAGGGAAATACATTGCAAGATGGATTTTATGTTGCCGAAAAAAAAAATAAAAAAAATATAAAAAAAAGTTGATGCTTAAAGAGATAGCGGCACTTTTTTTACGACGGGGGAATCGGGAGATGGAAATGGGATTTTATCAAATGCTAAATTTTATGCAAAATTCGAGGCCTATAGCGATTAATAAGGAGGGGAAAGGGTGCTCGAAAGCAATTTGCCGTAAGCCTAACTTCATTAGCTCGCGGAATTGATGTTGTTCGATGCTACCCTTGCTCGTGCATATTTATGCCGTTGGGCGTCCATTTTTTTCTTTTATTTCAGAGGTAATTTAAGATTGTATGAATGTAAACAAGTGCAATTTGGAATAATAATATCATCGAGGGATAATGATGTACTGCTGTAATCTAATGGGTGTCTTAGTAGGCCAACGACATTAGGTTTTAAGAGTAATTTGATTTTTTAATTTAAAAAAAAAAAATTTTTTTTAAAGTAGGAAATTTAGTTTTGCAATTTTTTGCTTACTAATGGAATGTTGGTTTTACGAATGCACCCTCGGATGACAAAACTAAAGCCACCTTAATCTATGGACTCCTCGAGTGGATCCCCGAACCGAGCTTATGTCTGTCGACCCCTGTTTGGGTTGCTTACAGATTTATTAGGATTGTCCTGCTTTTCTAACATGTAAGAATGTGTTTTTTTGGGGGACTTGTAATTTGACGTTGATATTTATTTCAATTTTCAAATGTCAAGTTCTAAGCACTCTTTAGTCAGAAGGCCAGGGACGTTGAATAAAAAATAACTTGAAAATCTAATCATCTGTCATCGGTGACTCGCAACCAACAGGCTTAACTTAGAAGCACAAAATGGCTGATACTAAGTAATAAGCAAAGAAAAAGAAAAAATTCTATTTGTAGTAAACAATAATTGGTTTGTGATCATCAAATATAGAATAAATTTTGATTTTATGTGATCAACTTTTAATTAAAAGGAAATTATTGAATGATCTTTTAGTCATTTGATCGCTGGTTAATGACATTATGGACTTTTATGATTAAAATGATTAAATTAAGTATCGATTATTTTTATTTCACGATTTTGCGTATGAAATTCTTAAGTTGAGCCGTAAGTGAAAACTCATGCTCGTTTTTGCGAATACCCTTGAAAGATACGATCTTACATCGGTTGTCACTATTCATGTACCTTGATACTTTTTTCTAAAGTGTACATGTCACAAACATACACGAAAAGTAATCAATCCACGAACCCGAGCCGAAAAGCCCCAGACATGATTGCGGGAGACTAAAAGATTTGAACCCGTGTGAAACGGTGAGCGGGCGCCATTTTGGACATTCGAAGGCAATTTTGACCCCAGTTATTGTGGTTACTGGTGGAGCTGCACAAAAAGCGATTCGAGTGTAGAGAAAAACGAAAAGGGTATTTTAGCAACTTGATGAGTTTATTACTTCCGGAAATGCACTTGAATAGACGTCAGGTGCAGTTGACAACGTGATACACCATTTGTAAAGGGTAACAATTAGTTTAAAAAACAATTATTTATTTACGATTATTGAATACCTCATTTGACATGCATTTCCGTCATTTAGCATTTAAAAAAAAACACAGCTGCATTTTTATGTATTATTGTTATATAAAATAATAACATTACTTAAAATATTAATCCTTAATTTTGTTTACCTGGATTTTATGCTATGGTAGTTTCGTTTTTTAAAATTTCACTTTTCCTGTATCATAAATTATAATTAACTTTTTAAAAAACAAATTCATAGGAGATTTAGAGAAAAAAATAAGTGTTAGCATAATTTTTCACATGGATTTCGTGGCTAATATTAGCTTTTTATTGCATTTCACGCTTGAAGAAATATAAGGAAAAAGGGTTGCGAATGAAAGGTCTAGAGTAATTATGTAGAAAATTGCATGCAGGGCAAGTACATAGATGAAAAGTATATTTCGAGGCCTTGGGGAATTGGGTCATAAGCTGTGGGGATAAAAATTGCGATTAGGATTTAAGGTCCTTAATTTTTCTCTGTCATTGAATCACTATCTCCACATTTGCACTACCGTTTTCTGATAAAAGCTTTTATACGGGTTAATCACTGTTCTTTCGACAAAATGTAATTAAGGTTATGTGGTTTTTTTTCTCTTTTTCTAAGGTATTAATGTTTACACTCTAAATCCTATTAGTTTGGAGTTTAGATTAATTTTCTTGAGTTAATTGCGGGTTTTTTTATGAGGTTTAATATCAAATTTGATATTGCTGGGAGATGGGAATTAGGATGGTATTCGGGTGGGGAAATTGTGTTTGTGATTGGTTGGGATGAGGGTTAGAATTTATTTTTGGTTAGTAAATTTGTTATTTGTTTTAATGTATTGTAGTTGAAATAAAGTAATTATTGTTTGATTTTGTTACGTAAATGTGATTTTCTCCGAGTTGTATTTGGTTTTGTGGGCCAATTAGCTGTTTTTTTTTAAGTTTTTATCTCTTTTTACATAACTTACGAGCTCCCTGAGGGTTTTTGCACAGTAAGTTTTAAATCAACTTTTTCTAACTTTTTTTTGAATAAATTACTACTTTGCTTTGTTTTTTGCACAAATTAGTAGTTTCCCAAATTAACACTCGAGTGTTTTTTCGAAAATTAGCCAACTCCCAAGGTTTTTGCATAAATTATCTCGCAAACACTCGATGCATAAATTAAGTGTAAGTTTGAAACCCATTGTACTTCCTGTAATTAATCGACGCTATGACTTTTCACCTAAATTTCCATCCAAGTCGTCGATGAGACACGAGAAATGAAATTTGATTGAATCAGTTGATTTGAGGGATCAACTTGGCGATTGACCTCGGCACAGCAACAGCATTAAGAGTACAGACCTTATCCCACATTTTCAGCTTTAATGCATTTAATATGAAACCTAATCGATTGTTGTTTATGTCCTTAATAAATTTTTCACCCGAATATATCACTTTGACGCCATTTACAATCGTTTCCATTAGTTTATCTCGCAACCATTCCCCACGTGAATTAAACCTCACTTGGGTTCCTTTTCTCACACTCTTTTCCGCTTGGCTTTTAACTTTTAAGATGAATTGGCCTTCAACTTTTAAACCCTTTTTACACTTGCTTTTATTTTTATCTACCTAGACTCTCTGTCTTCAACACTCCACTAATTCCCAACGCAATTTCAATAAAACAAAATGAAATTTGCACATGGGGCTGGTATTATGGTTATATTTAATGGTGTTTTAGAGCTGGATATGGAGATTTATGCTGATTTCAGCGGGAAATCTTTGCATTTTTTAATTTTTCAGGTGGAAAAATGTAATGGTTGGTGGTTTTAATTGAGAAAGTGACAGCCATTTTTCAATTAAAAGTATAAAATTGAAACTATAATTGAAAATGGGTAAATTTTATGTTTTTGGTTTAAAAATGATCAAATTTTACTTTTTTGATTGAACAAGTGAGCAAGTTTTGTACTTTCAGTTGAAAAAGTGAGTAAATTTTGTATTTTCAATTGAAAAAGTGAGTAAATTTTGTATTTTCAATTGAAAAGTGATCAAATTTTCATTTTAAACTGAACAAAAGACTAAATTTTACATTTTAAGTTGAAAAAAAAATCAAATTTTACATTTTCAATTGAAAAATGGACCAAATTTACATTTCAAACTTAAAACTATAAAAAATGACCGAATTTTACATTTTCTAACCCCCAAAATGGCCGAAATCCACAAACCAGTCTATCCAAGCACCTCATTGGCTATTCACATTTATAACGTCACTTCCTAACTCAAAACCATAAAATTCCTCAAATCTCACTAAAACCTCATCAATTCCTAGTTATTTTTTACATTTTCTCTTCTTATTTAACACTTTTTAATGCAATTAAAGTTATTTGGTTCAGCATGCGGAACAGGTGCTTCCGGTGTGAATTTTTTCCTCGTCTTTATGCAATTGCGTTGCCTTTATGTCTTAACACTAACAACCCTTTTTAATAATAATAATAAATGCATCTGCCTATATTCTTGTTTTCGTTTTTTACACACTAAGGAAGTAATTTTTTTCTTACGATTTTACAGCCAAACGTGCAAATTTACGGTCGTAAATGCAGAAGAAGAAAAAAATGGAAATTAAAATAAACCTAACATAATATCACTTTGAAAAAAATGCTAATTTCAAGATCATCGATTTGATTATTCAGAAGGAAACTCGTCTCGTTAGCAATGCTAATAATAAACATTTATAACCGCGCACCATTTGTACTCTTGTGCTAAGACTCCATTGGCTTCAAGTTCTAAAAGAAAATTTTCTAGAAAATATATTGACTCCATCCCAAGGAGACTGACATTCGGTATTGAAATTCACGAAAAACTCTAAAATCCTGTGAAATCCTCATGAAATCCAATAACTATTTGAAATCTAATGATTTGCGCATGTGTTGATGCATGAAATTCTGTTTTCCGGTTCCCCTAAGTCTCACCCACTTCCGGTGAAGTCTAAAGTGGTTGAAATTCTCAGAAATGCAGAATTTAATAGATGGATTTCATGATTTCAAAATCCAGTACACATTTTCAAAATATCGGACAAGCGAACAAAAAAAAACATAAAAACAAAGAAATAACTCAAAATAATTGAGTAAAATCCCTCTTAAAACACCCTCACAGTACCACCACATGTAAATTCCCTCAAAAATAACTTTAATCTTCAAGAACCTACTCCAGACCCTCCAGTAGCAAACACGTTATCTCTAACGGATTTTCCAACCACAGTTACGTCTCTAATCCACTGACGTCACTAGCAAACGCTCCCGTCCAAGATAAAAATTTCCAAAAGCCTTTAATTATCAATTCCAGAGCTCCAAAGAAAAATCCATCGAGTGGAGTTTCGAATTTCAAGAGTAAACAAATCGATGACGTAACGCTAAGCGCATGCCAACGTGGAATTGATTAAAGACAAACAGCTTACTTAATATATAATCCCGCTTTTTAGAATAGGAAATTGAATATTACGAGTAAAGTGAGGCTGAAAGAAAAGGGAAATTTTTAATTAAAATTAATTAAAGGCAAGTGCGCCGATAAAAACAGTTGTAATTAAGTTAGAGTATTTCCATGTTGCGCGCTCAGAAAGACGCGCTAAGTGCAATTTTATTTGCCAGTTGTTGAATACGAGTTGCTTCCGTACTCGCATGCCCAATGCCCTCGCTTCCTGCCGTACCCCCAGCCAAATAATGTACGTGAAAGAAAGGTGACACTGACCATGGCGCTCCTTCCGCCCATCGCGCATCGCGCTCATTGGTGCAAGTCTGTTGCTAGGCCCACAACGCCCTCTTGAGTCGAATCTAAATTTAGCCGGGTAAAAATTAAACCTCATTTTTTTTTTTTTTTTTTTTTAAATAAAAAAATGAGAATTCATTTTGTTTATTTTTTTTGTTTTTGTTTTTTCATTTTTTTTGGATTTTTTTTAGAGGTTTTAGTGGCAGTCGAGATTAGGAAGAAGAAAAGTTGACAGTACTTTTTGGCTAATGCAAGACCGATGTTTGCTCCCTTAGTAACTGTTGGCATGGTAACCAACTAGTCCTGGGTGTTTCCTTTTTTCTGCACCACATTTTCGAGCTTGAAAACAAGTGACTGGCGCACAATTGATGATTCAGATCCGGTTTCCTCAATCTACCTGTCTTATGTACGAACAACTCAACCTATAATTAAAAGAATGTTTACAGACCGCGTGGCCTTGGGTTTTTCATCTTGAATAGATTGACATTTTCTGCGCGGGGTAGAATACGTGACGAGGTCTGTTGCTAGGCTCAGTTCCTAATGTGGACATGAGCGATACAACAACAGCTCAGCCGTGGTGATGCACACCTCGAACTCAAAACACTAAATAACAAATCAAATCCCAAAAAATCTAAAAGATTCGAGTGTTTTGACAAAAGTGAGAAAAAGTTGAATTCAAAAATGGCTGAAATCCGAAACCGAGATCTCATTTTTGGTTTTTAATCATTTGCTACTGGATATTCAAGTTTGAGATTTTTTTTTTTTTTTTTAAAGAAGAAAAATTTTTTTTTTGTTGGGGTAGTTTTGGAAGTAGAAAAACAAGTATTGAATTTTTTTTCTCTTGAGAATGGATGGTTTCTTATTGTTTGAACAAGTTTTTTACAATTTGTGCACGGAAATGCAATTTTGTGTGATGTATTTTGATTAAAAAAATCCATTTTTTGCGACTGTTGACACGCAAAAGTTGAAAACTGTGGCGCATGCGCAGTAGGTATGGCAATGTGGCGATCAATTTACCGATTCGAGTTGGAATCACTCGAATCGCCGTTTATCCGGGGTTGTTGAAGACCTAAACGATGAAATTGTTGCAACTCGATTCGCAGTGTTTTGAATTTCAAACGGTTTTAATGGCGGTTGTCAAATTTCATTTTCGCGTTGCAGTTCGTTGCTTCGCACGCTCGCTAGAAAGCGAAAAGCGACTGGGAAATGATACTTGGTATCGGTACTGATGTACTTTTTCTTTTAAAAAGGAAATGTGACGGAAATGGTATTTAAATGCGATTTCCCGATACATTTTGTTATTTTCGCCAAATGTCTGTATGGAAAATTGTTTGGTGGGTTGGATGAATATTTATTGTTATTTTAAGCAAATTTATGACAGTGTAATAGGAAATAAAGAGTTTGTGTTTGTTGAGTTGAAAAAATGTAAAGTAGAAATTGTTTGAAAGGATTTTTGTAATGAATCGATGTTGGTAAAGTTGAAATTGCGAGTGGATATAGTAGGATTTGGGATGTATCGTTGAAAGTTGAAATTTGCGAGTTTTTGAGGAAAATTAGCATAATCTGCGATTTTTTTGAGGAAAAACAGTGAAATTTGAGGTTTTTTTTCAAGGAAAATGAGCAAAATTGCAATTTTTTTCAAGGGAAATGAGCAAAATTGCAATTTTTTCAAGGAAAAACAGTGAAATCTGCTGTTTTTCAAGGGATTTGAACAACATCTGCGATTTTATTGAGGAAAATCAGCAAAATCTACCATTTTTCCAATAAAAATCATCAAAATTTGCTATTTTTCCAACAAAAAATTCAACCACATCACTTCCAAACACCCCCACCACCCCAACACCTCACACAACCACCTCCCAACCACATTCCCAAACCCACACTTTCCACCACTCACTTCACCTCAATTTAATTCAAACAAAATATTTCTCCATACATAAAACTGCTCGAGTTTTATAATCACCTGTTTGCTCCAACAAGCTGCAACGCAAAATTTCCTGCTACTTTTTCCCCCTTTGCAACCCCCTTGGGAGAGGAAATGAAACAAAATTCAAGTTCAAGGTGATCGCAATTTGTGCGTAAGAATAAATTATAACCGTATGGCGTATAGAATTAAGGCTGAAGTATCCCTGACTCGCTTATTTAGTGTCTGCAAGCGATAAGTTGATGGATTAGGCCCAGACAGACCCAGTAGGTGTCCAATTGTTAAAAGCGCGCCAAGGGGGATAGTTATCCCTCGAGTGACCAACTTGCTGCATATAAACAACCCATTAAAGGGATACTCTATAGGAAGTTTGAAAACCCTCTGGTGATGACAAGTGGTCATTTTTTTGGGGTGGAAAAACGAGTTTGGGAAATGAAATTCCGGATAATGAATTTAGATGAAATTATTAGTTTGGATTATTGTTTTATGGGTTTGGTTAAAGGTGAGGTGAGTTTGCTGTTTGGGTTTCAGAGTTCAGCTTTGTGATTTTTTTTTTGTGTTGGTGGTGGTGGTGTGGAAGGGAGTTGGGTTTGTTTTCAGAAATCTGAAGGATTTAGGTGGAGGGTTGGGTGGGTTTAAGTGGAAATGTGAAAATAGTGGGGAATTTAAGTGGAATTTAATAGTTTGAGGTTATGTGTGGTGATTTTGTGTGAATTGTGGATGGAAATGGGAAGATTTGTGCATAATTTAAGCCTAAATGTGGGAATTTATATATTATTTAATGAAAAATGTGAAAATTTACTCATAATTTATACTGAAATGTGAAAATTTCTGCATTTATGCCTAAATTATACATAATTTAATCAAAAATGTGAAAATTTACTTATAATTTAAGCCTAAATGTGTAAATTTGTACATAATTTACTCAAAAGTGTGAAATTTACTCACAACTTAGCTAAAATGTGAATATTTGTGCATCATTTAGTTTAGTGAAAATTTATAATTTAATCCAAAATGTGAACATCTGTATATAAATTCAAGCCAAAATATGAAAATTTATATAAAATTTAACTCAAACTGTGAAAATTTATTTATAATTTAACATAACCTGTGTACATTTACACAAAATTCAAGTTGAATGTGAAAATCTGATTCACAGAATGCAAGAAAAACATATTTTCTTGTCTGTGAATACAATTGAATATTTTGATGAAAAAAAAAATTCACATACAAAAAAAAAAAAAAAAACTGCATTTGTTACTGAAGGTCAGGGATATCTGGTACATTTGGTCATGGCAAGTCAAGGAAATTGAATTGAAAATTTATAACATCAAACTGATGTATTTTAATAAAAATTTTATTATCATCATTATTATAAAAAAAAAATTAAAAAAATAAAAATTAAAAAAAAAAATTTCAAATTTTAAAATTCAATCATTAAACTCATTTAATAAATAAATTACTATTTAATATTAATATTAATATAAAATTTATAAAATTCCAAAAATTCAATTTCATTTTTTCTTTTTCTTTTTAAAAAAAAAAATTCATTTTCAGTTAGTTAATCCTGTTTTCCCCCTTCGGATTTCAGTTGCTTGATTCGCTTCACCGACTCGAGTGTGTAGGATTGAACGACCAATTACTACCCTTGTACCGTTCTGTCTTTAATCCGAGCTCTTTAACTTATTTCGGGCTGTGCGCAACCCCGGGGAGTTTCTAGTGTCACTCAAAATTCTGGCTCTGACATAAAATATTTATTACACCCATGTAAAACCAATTCGCAGCTGTAAACACCTTTATTTACAATACTTTTTTCCAATTTTCATACTCTGCATTATTTACTTGTTGCAACTTGCCGCCATTTTGAAAAAATTAAAATTATTGCTTGCAAACATGCATAATGAATATTTTCATTTTCTTAAGCGGTTTCAATTAAATTGCTCGTTTTCAACCGAGAAAAATTGCTAATAATGAATTTCTAAGAAAAAATTCAAATTTTTTACCGGAAATGTTCGTTTTTTATAGTTTTTTTTTTTTAAATTTAACTTCCTACAAATGTTTTCATAAATTGTAGTTTTTATTAGAAAAAATAATCGCGCATGCGTGGTTTTTTCTGGAAATGGAGTGATGGTCGGTGTAGCGGGGGTGCGTTATAATGAATGTTTTGTAAAGAAATGTATGGGAGATTCGTTGTAACGAGGTTGTTGGGGTTTTTGGTGGAAAAGTTGGTCAAAGCGGTTGTTTTTTGTAAATTATATTTTTTATTAGGAAAAATAATCGCGCATGCGTGGAAAAAAAATTCGGTGTAACGGGGGTTTCGTATAATGAATGTTTTGTAAAGAAATGAATGGGAGCTTCGTTGTAACGAGGTTGTTGGGGTTTTTGGTGGAAAAGTTGGTCAAAGCGTTTTTTTTGTGTAAATAATACTTTTTATTAGAAAAAATTAGAAAAAAATAATCGCGCATGCGTGGTTTTTTCTCAACTCAACCTCGTTATAACAAACCTCAAAAAAAAAAAAACCAAATTGATATTCGTCGTACCGAGGGTTTCTCATAATCAAAGTTCTATGAAGAAATACATAGAAACTTCGTTATAACGAGGTTGTGTTTTTTTTCGGTCACAAAACTCGGGTAGAGCGAAACTCGGCTGAAAAGTTGATGAATCTTAGCGAGGAATAATGCAATTTTACCTCATGTGATCACGTGACGTGACGAATGATATATTGCGCTTTTGCATGTCTGAAATTAACGCAAACATTCTAGAAACGGGTGAATTTACAACAGCTTAATGCACGGGCAAATTAAAAATGACAGCGGCTTTTTTTCTCTTTAAAATTACTTGCATCAATAATACACACACATCGATCGGATAAATATTTAATCGTACCTTAAAAACAGGAATACAAAGCGAAACGAAATTTACATAACCCAATTTCGTAAATAAAATAATAGGTGTTGTCAAAAGCTGCACTGTGTTTAGCCATGTACTGGAGTTCCTGTCTTTGAAATGAGATTTTAGTCTATTGAGGAGTTTGAGTAAAACCTTCAGATTGGTTGAATCTGAGGTGGATGATGAGTTTTTTTGTTTTTTTTTTTGATTTTGTGGTTAAGTGAGTGAATGTTTTGTTGTATAAGGAGTTATGTAAGGGTTACTTATAAAAGTGTTGGAACAATTGTGGAAACCAAATAATAATTTTTTTGTGAATTTTATTTTTGAGTTTTTGATATTTTGGTTTCGATATTTTGGGTTTTCGACATTTTGGGTTTTCGACATTTTGGGTTTTCGACATTTTGGGTTTTCGACATTTATATTTTTGGTTTTCGACATTTTGTCTTCAACACTTTTGGTCTTCGACATTTTGTTTTCCAACATTTTGGGTTTTCCACATTATGTCTTCGACACTTTTGCTGTTGACCAAATTGACTTTTACACTATATCCATCACCACCACTTACACAACAATACTATTAATTAATCTCCAACCACCATAAAAACCCCCCTCAATTACCCTCATGACATCACCCACTCTCAAAAACTCTCCACCTCAACGCCGCTTTCACCAACACTCACTTAATCCCATCTCCTATCAACCTAGCTTTAAGTAATTTCCGGTAATACTAACAAAACATCTGCTTCCGACCCCTAAATCCCGCAAGTAAATTTGACAAAAAGTGAAGAAAATATTTTAAAAAACCTGAAAAAATCAATCGCCAATTTTATTACGGTCAAAAGCACCGATCTGGATTGAACCGCACCTGTGCCAGCCTGCACACACAACTTTATCTCAATGCATATACATACACAATATATAAATAAATATAACGATGCGGCATTGACCCGCATAGAATGAAACATCTTCTCACAAAGCACCCCATCCCTTCACTTCGCACTAACCATTTGCAAACAATCTGTCACCGGTCCAGCAGCAGGGTTTCTCGTGGTCATTAGGAGGGTGGGGTAGCGAAAGAGGGCGGCCATTTAGCCTTGATTTGCGTGACTTCATTGCAGTATTCCGCGATCGCTGTGTTCGCGCACAGGCAACACTACCTTAGTTACAGGAGAAACGTTTCCGATTGGTCGGTGGGAGGACCAATGGGAGAGTGGCGATACAGGGTAATCTGGTGGCGGTTTGCGAAAGCGGTTTACTCGTAATCACGACTTCGATCGTTGTTGTTCGAGTTTTGCCTTTGTTGTTTGCATGGAAGGAAATGAAAATGATTTTGAGTGGTTTTGCTTTGATGAGTCGGTTTAGAAATGTTTGAATAAATATAATTTGGTGTTAAGGGTGAAAATTCATAAAATTCAATTATGTTTTTTTCCAATTTGCGGACGTGATGGGAATAAAAATAAAAGAAAAAATGGAAAAAAATCAAATAAAAATTTAAATGAAAAATGGACATTGATTACTCAATTATCCATATTCAACATTTAGGCTAATGTGGGAGGAATTTTTTTTGAAATTCATTTTTTCTACCTCAATTCAAGGCCAAGAAGGTTCTTAAGATCTCGTTTGCACTCGGAGGGAAAGTTTTCAAATTACTATTATTATTTTTTTAATTTGCCGACATCGATTACGTTGTTTGCGTTAACTCAGGAGGAAATCCACTGATTTGTCTATCGTCGAATCAAACAATAATTGGTTTATTTTAACTATAATATATTAAAACAAACTATATATACAATAATACCGTATTTCATCGATTCCAAGACTCACCCTAATTTTGGAGTCGGTATTACGTCAAAAAAGTGCGTTTTAGAATCGATGAAATATATTAAAACAAACAATATATTTAGTCAAAACAAGCAAATTATTGTTTCCTTCAAGTGCCATTTTTTTCCGTGTAGATTGTTGCACCTGGATTGCACAACGACGCTTCGTGGATTTTCTATTCGAATTGTTATTTTAGGTTAAGGCCTTTCAATTTATTTAGCAGTAGCCCATTGATTCGATGTAAGTTGGCTGTTGAGGTATTTATAAATGAAAAGCTGTTGCATTTGCCAGCAACATTATTTCGCTCTTACAAGGCCGCAATAATAATGATAATGACTTGGAAAAATAAACACAAATATAGCACCGGCTTAAAAGCTGGTTTTAAAATAAACATTAAATTTGTAATGAAATTTTGGAGGGAAAAAAAATTTTTTTTTTTGGGAGTTTTTTTTGGTTGGTTGATCAGCTTTAAAATAAACGACAATTTATGATAAGTTAATTTTTTTTTTTTTTTTTAATTTTTTTAATTTGGAAATCGCATTCAGCCGGTTTGCAGCTGCACCACTGATAGGTTCAGTTGATCCCGGGGGTCATGGAGACATTTGGGTTAAAAAAATAAAAATAAAAGAGATATGTGTGTAATCATATTGAAAGCGAATCTGTACAGGTCCATCGACAGTCTCGTTTCGAAATGATTGCACTTTAACTCTTGCGATTACTTATTCCTATTTTGGCACACAGTCAACAACTTAATTCGTTTTTCTTGTTTACATGTTATTCATAAATTAAATTTTTTTTTTTATTTTTAGTCGTACAATTTGTTGCAACTCATTAAAAAAATTTTTTTTTTTTTTTTGAAATTGAATTTTTTTTTTTTTTTTTTGAAATTGAATTTTTTTTTTTTTGAAATTGAATTCCCTTTTAATTTCGGTGTATCCTGTTATTTTTGAGATTTTATTCAAATTTATTTCCCCATTTCTATGTGAATAAGTCGCGGGTTTGTTGCCTCGGGAGGTGTGGTCTGAAAGTCCCTTGAACGCAAATCCAAGCATACACCCCCGCGATATCCATTGCTTTTATCACACAGGTGTTTCAGGGTCTATGGTCTCTACCGATCCACCCAACCAGTTGCTGTATTTTCCCAATCCGCGTTGATTCCATCAAAGACGTTTGATGACACTCGTTAAACGTCGACTTGTTTGTTTCATTGTGTCACGTCAAAACAACCGATCCGACCGGTTTAATCGCTCGACAAAATACTAATTAACTTTCTAATCACTCTGAGGAATTCATTGATTGATTCCTTAAATTTTTTTTAAAATTTAAAATTAAAATAAAAAGTAATTAGTCGATTCAGTGCAGTCTATTTGCTGCCCCTTTTTACGCGTTGGCTCACCCGCAGTGCACCGATGCAACTGTTTATTTGATTTTGGTAGGGAAAGAAAGGAATGAGTTATATTTCTTTTATTAGAGTGTTTGATTGGGATAAGGAAAAAAAGCGGCGAGTAATTATATTTTATCTTCCTTTTGTGCGCGAGAGTGAGTGGAAGGTAAATTAAGTCACTAACTTGGTTTTTTCCCTCCAGATCTACTTGTAATTTTGCGAACACCTGTGTAAGCCAGTTATCTCCCAACAGAATCCTTTAGGCACATTTTTTTTTCTTCGGTTATTAGTGGAGTGGATAAATGGGGTAGAAAATTAATTAACGAGTAGGATTTAATTGGGTTAAATATTTCTCATTGTGAGTTGGTTTTTTAATAATGAGGTAATTTGGCCAAACGATGCAGGAAAGGGGTAATTGGTGAATAAAAAAGGATCGTTGAGGAGATTTGCCCTCTCGTTTTAAAATTAAGATTTTTCATGTGGGGATCAGATGGAGATTTTTAGCGTGTTTGTTCTGGGAGGCTCCCAAGGGGTAATAAGGGCTTTTAATTTCATACACAAGGTCGCCCGTAGGCTGCGTATGGGGGCTTTGTGATATAAAGAATAATTTGGTTTTGATACGTGGAGATTATAATGGGGACAACTGAATTATAAAATATTTTATAAAACACTTTCATGTTTGTACTAAAAGTTATTTTATCATATTTGAATGTGAAAAAATGTGAGAAAATGTTGAATAACCGAAGTTTGTAATATAAATATAAAAATTGTGAAGAAAGATCAACACCGCTCGAAATATTTATTTGCCGAATTCAAACCGATTGCAAACTTGCAGAGGAAATTTTTCTTCCTGCACATTTCAATCTTTCATAGCCTGTGGGCACACAAGCAATCTGTCGCACGCTCGATAAAAAGTCAAAGATAAACACGACTAAACACAATGTTCACATTACATACTCGAAATCTTTGCACAGGGACGGCCCACGAAACAAAAACCTGGAAGTGAAAGAAAAGAAAAACAGACGGCAAGGAGAAAGCCACCGGCACCGAAACGAAAAAAATTAAAGATCCCTAACCCCGTTGAATCCACGCTAGCACGGACACAAGTACCATCAGCAACAACATTTAATTGTCAGTAGAAAAATAGAAAAAGAAACTCGGCTTGCAAAACTCGTGCTTTGCAAAGATAAAGAAAACCACATTCGAAATCCCGCTAACCCCAGTCGCATTCAAGAAACACACTCGGCTGCGGTTTTATCATCCAAATTGATAATGACTAAAAAATTCAACACTCACTGTGAGTAACCAAAGTAAACATGACAGGGCTCAATCCAAACTCACCACTTACTCGACAAATGCAATAAATATTTGAGAAAATCAATATGGGACGGCAAAATAAAACAAACGCTTATTTTGGCCTTCACGGCATTATTTATTCATAGCAAAGGACCTAAATCAATCGCTAACGAAAATTAGCCAGTTGAAATGCAACTTGTTTCCTGTCGATATGCAAATGTTCCGTAACCCTGACCCAGATGAAACTCCTGTCCTCATAGTGCCACCATACCTTTTTCTTCCTCATCCTGCATTTATCGTTGACCTTGATAACAGGGACGTAGCTCGTTATCGACGAATCTCATTGGCAGCGGGTGTTTGTGACGTCACGTGTCCCAACGCGACTTTGTTGCAGGAGATGTGGAGCGGCTGTATCACCTCACCTGCTGGTTTAATCTCGCTGTGATTTAGGAAGACGTTTTTTTCTTTTTTCTTCTTCCTCCACGTGTACGGCCCTTTGCTTTGTAAACATGGTTACGTAAAGGCGCTCGAACAAAGGGCCTGTTGCAGGAAGCGGTTGTCAGTTGATGGTTTCGCACATGATATATTCAATTAAAGATAAATTACGTTCAATTACTTGTATTGTACGAGTAATTTGAGTCGAATGACAATGGAGATTCGAAGTTCGAGATAACGTGGAATTTTATAAGTTACACGTTAATAAAAAAATCAGCTATAGATTATGATTATAAAGTTTCAATCACCTGCATTCGGTTTTACTTCCAATTTCTTGTAATTTATACCCATCAGCTTCCTTGTGACGTCACGAACTAACATCTTAAAATTCCACGTAAAGTTTGGTGAATTATCAAGAATTTTCTAACGTAAAGTTGTTTTTTTTTTGCTTCGGAACTCTAATTAAATCGTATCACATATAGAGTTGT
This sequence comes from Stenotaenia linearis, assembly GCA_034700445.1. NCBI lineage: Eukaryota > Metazoa > Arthropoda > Chilopoda > Geophilomorpha > Geophilidae > Stenotaenia > Stenotaenia linearis. The sequence goes on from JAQIXT010000109.1 coordinate 33,789, forward strand.
TGTTGCAATTAAGAGCCAATCATTGTCTTTAAATTAAACGTAAAAGCTGGTTTGTGGTGTGTTTTCGTGTCATTTGTTGCCGAGATATGATAAAGTTTAATTTCATTAAAGGAGCAGTTGTTTACAAACAATTGTTTCCCGCTGTTATGGGTAACTGCCAAAATCAGGTGATTCGAAATGTCCATTGAAAATCAATAGATGAGATAAATTCTACTTTTATTTATGATTTCTCAGATGAGATTCGTTGATGGATTCGATTCTTTGTTTATACATCCATGATTTAAGTATTTCCCTTGAAAACCTATTTCCTCGTGCATTAATTACATTTTTTGTTTGCTCGTTTCATTGGAAATTGTTAGAAGAAAGAAAATGTAAAGAAATTGTTGTTGGGTTCACTGGGGTATAAAGGAAAAAAAGTGAACTATAAAAGAAGTAAGACTCATGCTCAAAGCCCACACCGGATGTCCATCTTTGTGTGTTAAGTCAGCGTGTATTTTGGAGCAAATAAAAATAATTTGTTCACACAGTTTACTGGAAATTGAGCCAATTGCTGATTACAATTAAACGATCAATTTTCCATAAACATTTGCAAATCAACCGGTCACTGGACTCAGCAGAAATCATGCAGAGCTCGCAACTATGGTGTAATTTGGGAAAATTACAATGTTAATGGTTTGTATATTGTAAACTGAAACTAAATTAAGGTTGCAATAGTGGCAGGATCGAGGCTAATTATGATTTGTAATTGAACTAATTCCAGTTCGGTTGTGAATGCATGACTGTGGTTGATGGAATGTGGTGAATCTGTAGAGTCTTATAAGAAATGACGAATTTGTCCGAAAATATGTAAAGGAATTTTTATTTACCCTTTTTTAATTTTTTAATCCTTTGTATGAGAAAATGTACTTTTGTTTGTATTAAAGTTAGATAGACAAAGAGTAACTTTATTAAATGAGCGGCACGATAGAAAAACGCATTAAACGAGGATTTCTGCATGATGAATTGATCAACAGGAAAAGACAAGTTTAGCATTAATTAGTATCGATCGAAGCAAACGTGGAAACTGGTACAGGAATGACACAGGTGACATTGATTATACCTCCAATTATTAATGTGATAAGTGCTAGAAACGACCACTTGGAATGAATCACTGATTAGTTCAACTAATAGTGCCTGCTCTCCGCTCGTGATTCATCCATAGTTCATGGAATTAAATTTTCCATGAACAGAATGAATGGAGACAAAAAAAGGAGAATAAATGTTTGGAGAGGAAAAAAGGTGCAAGTTGATTGAAGATATGTGGAAATATGAGCAAAAGGTTAAGCTCGCTCGCAACGAACGAATCTCAATTCTTCGTGCCAAGTAAAGGATGAGATATGATTGTTATGATGGAAATTGAAGCCTTTAATGAATTTCTCAGCAAATTAGAATTGATGAGTCGCAGCACAAAAGACTCGCAACACATTTTCGATTTAATTTCATTTGCTAATGCAGTCGAGTGGTTGTTGGTTGGTAAATTAAAAGTTGTTGCATCATCATTTAAATGATATTTTTCACGTTTATATCGCATGCGAGATGTAATCTGGGTCTGTGTGTGAGTAGTTTTCTTTATCGCGATGCGATAAGTGTGGTTATGGTTATGGTAACTAGCAAACGAGCGAAAAAAAGAATAAATAAAATATCGATTTTATCTTTTTGCCAAACCGGGGAAATGTGGTTCCAAACATTCACAATCATTCTATGCAATTAAAGGCCAATTGAAATAGGACAGACTGATAAAAGGGTTAAATCGTACACTTTGTAGTTTGCATTCACACTGTTTTTTTTAAAGTCTGGTGAAGTTAAGCCTGAAATTACACTATGATTATTTTTTTTTTAAGGAAAAATTGGAATTAGTGTTAAAATGACGGAAAATGTTGAGAAATTGTGAAAAAAATTATAATTTGTTACTGAAAAAATGGATTTAGTGACATTTTCATGGGAAATGTTATGAAAAATGGTGATAAGTTTGAAAAATTAATTATAAAAGTAGGAAAATGGGTGTAAACGCAACCGATGGAATAAATTAAAATGCGTAACGGTATTATGAACATCGAGTAATTTTTTTTTTAATCGAACGTTCAATTAAACATCGAGAAGAAATGTATGAGTCATTATACGTTTTATAATGTGCGTAATCGGACATTACACAAGTGTTAATCATAATCCAGAGATATGACAAGTAAAACGAAATTAATGAGATAGATAATAAATTAAATGGAAACATTTTAGAAAAAAAATAGAAAAAATATGAATTTTAATGTTATTGGTTTGCTATGACCCTTGGGAAGAGAATTTTAACATTTTAGGCCATTACCTAAAAAAAAAAATTGCAAAAAAAAATGGCGCCTTAACAGGTCGTGGGAGCGCCTTAAATCCCCAGAGGGTTGGGGCTGGCTCGTATAATCATGTTACTCGAGTATACAGTAAATCTATGAACATTATTTCAACTCGTTGTTAATTATTGAGTAGGAAATTAAATTTCTTTCGACCGAGCGTAATAAGAAAATGCAATTTTTCAAAATTTTATGTTTCCTTAATAGCTTAAATCAACTGAAAATTCAACAAAAGATTTTTTTTCTTTTAAAAAAAAATAAAAAAAATTTATATTTTCAAACAAAATTGAATTTTATATTTCAGCAATTATTGCATTCAACAGCTTAAAATTGCAATTTTTTGTCTTCGACTTTTGATACTTTAATGATGCAATGGAAATTTGAATTCTTTATCTTTTATAACACTTGTAATAATGATGACATCCATTTAAAAGTTGAAAGTAGGCCAACGGGGAGCAGGAAGCTGTGCATATGATTAATGGCGTTTCATGCACACCAATGTCAGGTAGTTGAAGTCCACTGGTTACTCATGCATCCACTGATGAATCAATAATTTTTTTATATTTAATTTTAACAAAACATCTGTCAAACACTGACTCATTTTCTAACTAATAGAATTGATTTTATTCTCGTTTATTCTCGCCAAATAATTTGAATACATTTTCGTATAGTAAACAATGGTTGTGTTTGAAGTTAAGTGCAATCTTGAAATCATTTTGCTTCGTTCGAGTAGAAAAATTAATTGATTTTATTTATATATACATTTCAATGAGACTCGCCTGAAAAGTTGGGAACAGCTGTTGCTGATGGTGTTGTTAAGCACTTGCATTTTCTATGCAATTTTTTTTTTTTTTTTTTTTTTTTGAAATTTAATGTAGTAAATTTTTGATTTTTAGGAAGTTTATTGGGTGGTAGGGAAGTGGTGGTATAAAGGGTTTTGTGGATTGTGGGGAGGTTTTTTTTTTTTTTTTTTTTTTTTCTTTGTTAGGGGGTGAGTGGGTAATGGGGGATTGGTGAAAAGTTGATGGAAGTGGGGGGAAGTTGATGGGGAATTTTAAAAATTGAGAAAATGGTTGGGAAGTGGGTAAAAATAGGATTGAAAAATGAGTGGAAATGGAATAAAGACATGGAAAACGTTGGGAAATGAGTGATAGGTGATGAAAAAGTTTGGAAATAATTCAGAATTGGTGAAAAAAAGTGGTGGAAATAGATAAAACGGATGGCAACAGTAAAAAATAGCAAAAAACAGGTTCGGAATGATGAAAAATGAGTGACAAATGAGACGGAAGGATTTGAAATGAGTGAAAATTGAAGAAAAACATGTAAAATATTGTAAAAATGAGTGATAGGTGATGAAAAAGTTAGAAAATAATTCAATATTTGTGAATAGAGAAAACGGATGGCAACAGTAAAAAAAATAGATACAGAAATATTCTCATACATAGAAATAATAATTACAACTAAACCCTGAAACCACATTTCCATGAAAAAAAATACATGACAGTAAACAGAAACCATCAATAAAACGTATTACATTACATGGAAAGATCGGAATTCCCGAAAATAAAAATCAATTTTTCACCTCAGCATCTTATTTCACAAAAAAAAAAAAAAAAAAAAAAACCAAAACCTAATTTCATTTTCCAAGAAACATAACTCTGACATTAATAAACAAAATAATACATACCATAAGAACAATGTTGAATAACCATTATCTAACACTTATCACCTTCCTTTTCAAACATGAATAGATTTTTTTCTTTAAATCTAGGATAAAAGATACAAAAGTAGCAATTACAGTAATACCTACCATCTATTATTTTTTTAAATAATTTTTTCTAGGTTATGATAACCACAATTTTTGTCTCGTTTTCCATTATATTCATATGAGATCATCTCAGTCACGCATGTGCACACAATGCATTTTTACATAAAAAATACGAAGGAAAAATTTGCATTGTAAAAAGTAAATAAACCTAAATAACTTTATCTGAGTTGTTATTAGAAGAAAATAATCGACGAGTTTGTTATTGTGAAATGTATTGTTGACTCGACAGTCTGGTAATCCCCCCATCCGGAGTGTTTACAATGTTTACGTTTAGTTGATATGGAAATTTCGTTTCCGTTGGCTCACAGGTGCGAATTGCGTCCAATATGGCTGACAAATTGATTTTTTTTATTTATTTATTGTGTTTTATGTAGATTTAGACGAGTGAGTCATTTCGTCATTGTTTTGCATGTTAATTGCATCCAAAATGGCTGCAGAATTGATTAGTTTGTCAAAATGGCTGTAAAAAGTGAACGCTGTCCAATTTTTTTCATTGTTTTCTATACAAATTCCATCCAAAATGACTGATGAATTGATAATTCCCCCACTTTCCTTTGTCTTCGACGTGAATTCAGTCCAAAATGTCTCTTAAAAAAAATATACGTTATCTCACTTTTTCATTGTTCTCTTACAAACTCCATCCAAAATGGCTGCCAAATTGATTATTTCTCAAAATAACTACAAAAACAAAACACATTCCTTTTTTAACTCTAAAATAATTACTAAATACTTAACTTTTTCTTAAATTTAACAAATAAAACTCAGTAACCGTTCGTAACTTCCCTTTTACTGTTACAAGAGAAACTACAGCACCCAACTCCTCACGTGACTGGTGATGAATTGAGTTGAAGTAAGTAAGGTAAAGTAAAAACAGATTTAGCGTGAAAAATTGTTCGTCTATTCAGTTTTGTTGTGAGTTGCTTATCTCGAAGCCAGATGTGATCGGTTTAGTAATTGCTTCTTTCTACTTTTTCTTTGCCTCCTCCGTGAGACTAACATTAACAAATGTCAGTCAAAATGTGATTTACGTACACCCATGTGGGATTTCTTCTCGATCCTGCGCTGATAAGAAAAGAAAATTTGAGAGGAGGAAAAAATTAAAAATTTCACATTTTAAATTAGTCGATGGATGGATGGAAAATGTGACTCTTGACACTGATTTTAGGGTGAATTACGAGATAAGTGATGGTAAAAGGGAATGTTAAACTGCCAGGTTTTTATTGACAGGGGTTTAGTTACGGATTTGGTTTTTTTTAGGGTTCGGAAGGTGTGAGTTGAATTTTGAATTTTTTTTGGGTTTTTTTTTGGATTTTTTTTTTGAGGGGGGGAAAAAGTGGTTTGAGATGATTTAATGGGAATTAAGAAAATTGGGGTTTTGTTATTTATTTATTTGTTTTTTTTTAATATTTTAATGGTGGGAAAGTTGGGTAATGATAAAAGTTGAGGAAAAAAATTTTAATAAAAGGTGGAAAAGGTGGAAAAGAGATAAAATGGTTGGAAAAACAGGAAAAAATGGAAAATAAAAGAGAATTATAGGGAAATAGATGGAATTTTGGCGAACGTGACGTCACGAAATTCAGTTTGCAGCAATTGATGCGAGATTAAGTTAATGTGGCTGTTCTTGTCCGTGTCCATTGTAATTTAACCCATCCAACAATACACACTTGGGCTCTCCATTGCCCATTACGAATTATTGGTGGACTTAAATAAAGCCGAGGCCAGTTTGGCGTGTTGACGAGCGCCCATTTGCTCGTTGAATTACTCGCGCTATTAAGGATGCGAATAAATTTGAAAAGGGCGGCATTTTGGTGCTAAAAGGCTTATTAATTCTCTCCGTGTACGAGTGAGAGGAATGCAAACTACTTCTTACGGCCGTATATATCTCTGATCTAATTCGACTCGATCATTTCCCCCTTTTTTATCATTTTTTCCAAATTTATTCAACATTTCATACTTTACCGCTTAATTAGCAGAAGGAATGCGTTTTAAGGGTGTTACACAACTTTACATTGATTTATTAATAAAATTCATCATTTCCTAAAAAATGGAGAATTTAAATTCAATTATTCCAATTCCACTGCCACTGTTGAAAAACGGTGTTTTTTTCCATTTTCAAGTACTTTCAACCGGTTTGGACCTAATTTTTGAGTGAATTCAGATTTAATAAGCGTTTTTTACAGTGTAACAAGTTGCAATGCAAATGTTAGGGTCAAACAAGTGACCTGTTTCACTGTTTCACTCTCACATAGAGGATATTGTTTATATATTTGTCTTATCGGATTCGCTGCAATTTTGTATTAAAGGTTAAAACCATAGAAAGGTTTGTAAACAATGATTATTATAAGAATTTTTTCTTGTGATGCCATAAAAGCGTTTTCTTGAGGTTGAGTGATGAGATAAAGGCAAAGAGGTCAACTTGAAATCCTATTGTGTTGAATATGAGTTCACGAGGTCGACAAGGATTTGTGCTTAGACCAACATTACATTTCAAGAGGCCATTTTGTTTTTCACCCGCTGTGTTTGAGTTGCGAGCAACAGTTATGTGATCCGATTTCCATTTCTTAGTGTAAACAGTGTCTGTTTGCACGGAACGCGTTCAAACTTTGAATTTAAAACCTCTCTCGAACCGTTTTCCACCAATTCAATGATAAACTGCTATTGTTTTGCTTGGAAATTACACTCAGCAGTTTCGTTTGTTTTCTTTTCCCTTTTTTTTCCATCGATTTAATGGGGCCAAGGAGTTTTTACTCTTTTTTCCCTCTTTTTTTACACTCAAAGCTTGAATTCTCGAAAAAAAACAAAAAAAACAGAAAAACTGCACAAAAATCCGATTAGGCTTATTTTTATAAATTTTTATAAATATTATGAAACATGATTCAACACTCAAAACCGATTTCTGTTTACATAGATTAAATTAAACACCACATCGATTTCCTTTCATTTTTTCAATTTTATTCTTTTTGGGGGTAAAAATACAGGAAAATGGCACAAATTTTTTTTTCTTTCAAAACACTAAGCGCTGATTTAGCAACTTTTGAACAGTAGAAAATGGATTTCGAGACTTCCTTTATTTTCTTGTTCCTATTCACCCGAAATGATTTTTCTAATTCCACCTTGACTACTTATTCCTAAACATCCATAAGGCGTGTTTATTTAAGCTTATGACTTGTGGGTGCAGCTCTTTTGATAGAATCTAATCTGCACAGCACTTGTTACTTCTTAAGCTGATGACTAATATTAATGGAAGGCCAATGCGCTTTTAAATATTTTTAATTTTTAAAAAAGAAAAATCCAAATAAAAAAATTTAAATTTTTTTCTAAATTTTTTTTCCCATTTTTAACAACAAAACAAACAAATGATACAAAATATCATTGACACAATTATAAATTAAACTTGACACATTTAGCCACACTTTATCTGTATCTAAACAAGCACAAACAGAATATAACGTATAATTTTATGCAACAACGATATTCGATGTCCACGCTCGGTAAACATTTCATTTTTAACTCCTTTTAACCTTGAAAATGAGTTGTTTTTTTTTAAATCGATTTTTCATCACAAAAGGGGGAGTATGAGACTAAAAACAATACATATCGGTTAAAAAAAGAAAAAAAAAGATTCAAAGAATCGATGTTTATTGTCTCGTTTCGTAACTTTAGGCCTAAACTGCCCTTTGACTTTAGGTGATACAACTGGACGCGGAGTTGCGTCAGATTTGGTATTTTTCCTCTTATTTACATATAAAATGTCGTTTTTTGAGGTTATTAACTCAAATTGAAATGAAAATTAATTTTTATACGGCTGTAAAGGTTTTTACGATTGAATAAAGGCTACGATTTGTTTATACAGCGAGTGAGGATTTTATTACTAAGTTATTTTTAATATCCTGTCAATTAAACGCACTTTATTGTTATGTCTTGAGAAAATTTACGGCTCATTTGGGTTCAAAGGATTACATCGTTTAGCAGATCCAGTTTTAATACTAGAAATGACTAATGCCCTTGTTATGACTATGGATTGCTATTTTTTTCGTTTGCTAGTTTGTTTTCAAAACGTTTTGCTATTAATAGTGTTTGATGTATTGCAAAGATCGAGTCTGTTAGCTGTATTTTCACAACTTCTCACCTGATGGCGCACTGCATTTTTTCAACCATTACGTCAGAATTTTTTTCTTCCATTTTTCTTTCTTCTTTTTTTTTTTTTTTTTTTTTTTTTTGTGTGTATACCGGTTTCTGGGTGTTTCCTTTTCGTGATTTTTAACTAATGGCCTTCAAAATTCAAGTTCCATTTCAAGTGTTGAGTTAAATTTCAAGTTTTGAACCGAAAAAATATTTTTATGAGTGAAATAAATTTTAAAAAAATTTTTTTTCTCTCTCCACTCATCTTATCAGATTTATTGAGAAGTGTAGTCATGATTGAAAAATTCAATTAATAATTTTTTATTTTTTTATTTTAATATTTAAATTTATTGTTTCGTGTTTTGAACTATAATACTAAAAGGGAAAAACGTAATGACATTAATACCGAATGAAATAGTTGACACTCAAGGGCATGTGTGCCCTTTTTGTGCTGCACACGCCGTAAAAATAGATTTTTCCGCTGTGTTTCCAATGCAACAGAAATTGAACATAAAAACATTTAAACATATTTCCGCCTGTGTATCTGTTAATACGCGATTCGAACGCCGATCGATAGATCGAGAAAAAACGTTGATAACTCATAATAGCGGCGATGAGTGAAGTTGATTATTTTTATTTTATTTAATTTATTTAATTTATTTTATAAAAAAATGGGAATTTTGTTTGTTACTATGGGGAAATGAGAGAAAAGACGGTGTGGGCATCGGGAGGAATCGTAACGCATCAAACTTGTCATCGAAACGAGCATACGACACGGCGAACCTAGTTTGTTACTAAGCAAAACTTGTCGCTTACTGCACCGCCACCTAGCGCCAGCTGCTAGGCGCGCGCCATTGGTCGAGGAGGGAGCCAATGAGAAGCGAGAATGTATTGATGGTCGCCTGCTGCTTTTTGTTAGCATCGCTTTGGAGCGGAGCTTCAGTTTGAGCAAGTCTCGTGGCCCGTGCACTGCGTTTTAAGTTGGATTTGGTCACCAGCTCGGTGTCGATCTTCGTGTTTTAGTAACCGCACAGTTTATGCACAACCGGCGACCGATCGGGAAGCGAATTTTTTTTTATTTCCACTAAACGTAACAAACTGACACCGACAAATAGAAAAATAATGGGACAAATTGGAAATTCGGACGTGAGCAGGCGAACGGCTAAGTTGTCGGACGTCGATCAGATGGCATCGTTGGTCGAAGCCAAAGATAAGAAAAGCGTGCTCTTCAATGCTGACGTAAGTTCGACGTGTTATTACACTTTTTTCACGGAAAATCGATGGCGAATTTCGCGCTCGCGATTTTCGCATCGATTTTTCGCGTTAGGGTTAATGACAGCTGAGAAACGATTTTTTCAAAAATGTGTTTTTCGCTGAGGAAAAAATTTTCCGCTGGTTTAAACCAGGGTTAATTTTTTTTTTCATACACCCAATTGAAATTCACAAGCATTTTTTAAAGTCCTGCATTATTCATGAGGTTGTGCTACAATTTTTTTTCTTCTTCTTATACGTGGTTAAACTTTAATAAGTTTAGGCCTAATTGGATTTCCTGTGTCAAGTAGCGATATAATGTTGTTATTATTATTATTGCACAATTTATTGATTTATTTTTCACTTTTTTCATTCGTTTTTTAATATTTTTCAACGTTTTCGACGTTTTTCAAATTTTTCGCCTTTAAAAACAGTAAAAAAAGTGTTTTTTTCCCCCCAATTCGCTGGGAGATTGTGTAACGTGACGAAAATATTACGTTTTATCGTTACACGAATCTCGAACGAGATAAACTGTGACTTAATAAAGAGCCGATCATGACGTTGATAAAACATTACGTCACTATTTAGGGACAGGAGATACGAAAAAAGGGGTTTGCAAAACCGGAAATGACTCCATATTTATTTCTATTCTCGAAAAAAGAAAAATTTCCTGCATAAATCCCGTGATCTTTGATCCGACAGGACATTGACCCGGTAGGTGTGGTTAATAATAGTAAAATTAAACAAATTTCCGTCAAATTTTTTAAATTTTTTTTTAGAATTTCTTTAAAATAAAATTTTTTTCTAAATTGAAATGCATGTACTGATTAAAGAGGGTGTGCGGTGCGAGTTAGCCCCAGGCCTGACCCGATAGTCGTGAGCCTGTTTTCGGGCCGTGTCCATTCCGGGGACACCGAATTCGAGGGGTGTGCGGTGTTCGTATGGTCGGTAGTTAACGGGAATTTTCCAAACGAGTTTTTACACGTCTTTTTTCCCCGGGTCGGTTTTTTTTCTTTTGATTGATGTTGTGGTTCTTCACTCATTCTGTCCACCGAAGGAGTTTATTATGTAAATTTTCACTTTAGGCTTAGATTTTTGAATTTTTTTTTTTTTGATTTTAATGTTGATAAGGTTTTAATTTATTTAAATTTTCTACGGTAATCGATTACGGAGAAGCGATAAAAAAAGTTGTGGGTCGAGCGCCGTAAGGAGTTATTAGTAGTTTTATTTAACACTAAATATGGCTTCTCGTATTTAATCACCGATTAATTCGAACCATAAAATGACAGTTTTTATCGCGGTCTGGGCCAAGTCTAGTGAGTGGTTCGACACGAATTGGAAACATGTGTCAAGTTAGTTAGGGTTAAGTACTAAAAGTGGTTTTTTGAAAGAGCGAGATTAAGCGAGATTTCGGGCGAGGTTGGCAGAATGTTGAACCCGAGAATAAAAACGGACGAAAACAAGCCGGTAATAACTCGAGTTAACGAGTGCAGCGATCATTTTAACTCTCATTAACGTAAATAAAGTTGTTTTCAAACCAGCCGTGTGTTTAAACATAAAACGACGAACTGCGCAACGATCCAGATTCGGCACGGTGTCCTGAACCCGATGAAGAAACGCGAGTTCGGCACCCGTCTCTCGCTTACTTTTTTCAAGCGCGGCACCGCGCTGCTTTTAGCCTCCGAGTGCACATTGGGTTTAGCGATGTCCCGATAACGAGTTTGAGGTCTCCAAAATGGTTTCCTACTTGCCAAACATTAAAACATGCATTTATTTATCCGAAATAGGCTTAAAGTGAAATTAGAAATTCAAACGAAAGTAGGTGTCCTCGATTTCACGACTGAAATTAATGGTTAGGGTCAGTGAGTAGATCCGAGTTTACATTAGGCTTAAAAAGCCGAGCGCAAACTTCGACTGACTTTGATACGGCGTGACCCGTTTGCGTATAAATAATTTATATATTTTTTTATCATTTTCTAATGATATGTACATTCAAATTGTCGAACGAGGACGTGGTAAGTCGTACAAAAGCAGCGATGTGTGTACGGCACGGGTGAATGTTCTCAATTCTCGTGACACAACACATTGTTGATTGATACATTATAGCATTAATCCACTTGTTTCTTCTCGAACGTTGGTTCGATGACTTTGCCATGTGTTGATTACTTTCCGGAGAAAGATAGAGGGGGAAAAAAAATTGGAAATTTGCCAATTGGAACTCAACTGTGCATCGCTAAAGTTTTTCTTTGAACTTGTTGATTCCCACTAAAAATATAGCAGCTGCTGGGTTAAGAACCCTTGTAAGCGTGCGGTAAATCGGTTGAAATGTTGGATTTTTTTGAAATTTTTTGAATTTTTTTTGCGTTATTAAGTGGAAGGCGGCGAATGGAGTTTGAAAGTTACGTGTCGAGTTACGCTTTTTTTATCATTTCTCGCGAATTTCGATACAAAATACCGCGCTGATAAGCCTCGCGATTTACTCGGATGCCGCCATTGCTGTATTGTGTTTTCATGCAACGGTCCCTGGCGGCAGTTGTTTGCAAACAATCGAGCAACCCATTGAGGCCGGTCGTAAAAACGTTTACGATGAGCTATAAATTTACTAGTGTGGTGGCCTTGGTTGAATTAACACCTATAATAAACACATTTGCAACGTTCCTTAAGTACAATCTCAAGTTGTTTTTTTCTCCTTTAAAAAAAAAAATCAAAAAAAAAATCAAAAATTAAAAAAATAATTTTCTTTCTTTTTATTAAAGGTTCAGATGCTGTATGGCGAAGTTTTCATCCAAAATAGTTGTTTGGATCATTTAAGTCAAGCTATGGCGCTTCACCCACATTATCTGGACGTTTTCCTGAGGACGCAGAATTTCCTCTTACGTGGAGACGGGCCCTTACCTTTCAGCTATCGACATTATATCGCAATTTTGGTGAGTATTAAGAAGGAAAAAGCTGCGTGACTGTAAAGGATTATGCAACGTAACTGGATAATGGACCTGCTTTTGGCTATCTACAATGGCCTTCATTTTTTTTTTTTTTTTTTTTTTCTCGAGAGTAAAAAGATGAAACATCTAAGACCGGATGTATAAATTTCTTAATTTTTTTTTTTTTTTTTATGGAATAATTTCTGTTTATTTAATTTCGAATTTAAATGCGTCACGTGACGAATAAAAATGGCCGTGCTGGGAATAAATTTTTGAAAATTAAGAAAAGTTTTTTTGAATTTAAAAATGGTTTTGAGAAGTAACCGTTTTTAATGGCGTATTTGATTAAGTTCGTGCCTGAATTAGGTGATTTATGGGAAGAATAATAAGGAAGCGCCGTTAAGGCTCTGTCAGTTTTAAATGTGCAAGGAATTGACACGGGAGAGCGGCCATGCGATGAAAATTTAACGAGAGCGTAACTCCGACATTATGTGCGGGCTTAATGCTTGCACATTTTGCTCGGTTGCAGCGATTGTTATGTTACGGCGTAAAATATATAGTGTGTAATTATATTTTTAATTTCTCGTCAACAGGCTGCAGCTCGACACCGGTGCTCGTATTTGGTCAATTTGCAGAAACAGGAGTTTCTGCTCATCGGAGGGGATCCCAACTGGCTTAAGGGGTTACAACACATCCCGAAGAAACTGAGGGATATCTATGAAATCAATAAAATCCTCAGCCACCGGCCATGGTTGATCACTAAGGAACACATTGAGGTGAATGATTGGTCCGATTTGCTTGAAAAATGTAGAAATTTAAGTTTTTAAAAAAGTTTTTACGTTTGAAAATTTGTTTTTTTAATGTTAAAAGTGTGGAAATTGTCGGTTTCGACAGTTTTGATGCTTTTTGTGAGTAAAAACGTAAGAGTTTTTGAAATTCTTAGGTTTTTATAAACAATTGTCGAGTTTTAAAGTCGTTAAAGGTTTATTTTTGAATCGGAGGTAATTTGGTTGGGGTGATTTTCTGGGTCGTTTTAGAAATTGACGAAAGGAGTGGACAATTGGACTTTATCGGAAGTAGCGCACGCCGTGGTGATTTTAGCTCATTTCCACACCATGTCCAGTTTGGTGTACGGATGCGGAATTCGGAATGAAATCGATCAGGAAAACGGACACACTTTCGCCAATAATGGCAAAGAGCAGCAGCAACAACAACAACAGCTTCGCAAGAGCGACTCGGCATCCAACATGAAACCCAAATCTGTTTCTTCTCCATCTGTAAGTATGAAATTACACAACCCGCTGATTGATGTGCCCTCATTTGCATTTTTTTCCTCTCTGTTTAAGCAGGAAAGTGACATCGAAGTTGGAGTGGAAACTTTAATGCAACGAATGAAAGAATTACAAGAACGACCTCCCGAGGAACCATCGCCGGAAGAAAAAGCAAAGAGATTCGAGAAAGTGGAAACACAAGCGTTGGGATGTAAGTCGATATCGATTTTTAAGAACAAAAAAAATTTTTTTTTTTTAATAAATGAATTTTTTTTACAGTGGCTGCTGGGAGTCCCCCCACTGCACTTAGTGCTGATATTTCAAAGTTTATCGAAGATCCCACTTTTTCGTATCAGGATTTTTCACGCAGAGGTGAAATGTCGGATATTTCGACTTTTCGAATTCAGGTATGAAAATTCTAATTTTTGAAGAAAAAAAAATGAAAATTTTTGAATTTTTAGGATTATTCGTGGGACGATCACGGCTATTCGTTGATTAATAGCATTTACAGTGATGTCGGAACTTACTTAGACGAAATGTTTAAAGTCACCTATGGATTAACTTACTACACGTAAGTTTTTAAATTTATTAATAAAAATAGTAATTAAACTTAATTAAAATTTGCAGAATGGGTCCCAAGAAAGGAATAGACACGAGCATGTTCAGACGCGCGGTTTGGAACTACATCCAGTGCATCTTTGGAATTCGACACGACGATTACGATTATTCGGAAGTGAACCACATGATCGAAAGAAACTTAAAAGCCTACGTGAAAACCGTTTGCGTCTACCCGGAAAGAATCACAAGAAAAGATTACGACAGCGTCATGCGAGACTTTCAGCACTCAGAAAAGGTATTAAAAGTTGCTTGAGTTTGTATCGAGTTTGTGCTCGTTTGTGCTCGTTTGATTATTTTGACTACAAATTGTTTCGTTGCACCCATTTTTTGTCTTCTTGCCATGTTGTTGCAGATGGATGAGCTTGGTATTTCTCCTCCTTTGTATGTTAGCCCCAATGCGCCTAACGGTCACCTCCAGCCACCGGTACGTTGCAACACAATACAATTTTTTTCACTTTCTTTTTATTTTATCATTGCAAAGTAGTTTGTAGTTGATTTTCACTTAATCGATTGAGTGTTGAACTTGCTGGTTGACTGAATCGGTGCTTTTTTTTTCTTTTCCCCTCGTTCGCAGCTCACTCTCAGTAGGATTTTACAGTGTCCGGAGAGTGAGGTATGTTTTAATCGCTAATTTGTTTGATTAACGTGTCCGTTCGAGGGCTTGTGGACGTTTGTGCTGACGAAACGTTTGAATTTTAGGTTCACGTGAATTTGATGGTTGTGGAAGCTCGAAAACAAGCCGAGTTGCTGTACGCGCTGCGAGCCATCATGCAGTACATGACGTGAAATTGAAACTCACCACCGAACTTCACTATTGTCACAATCCTTTTTTGTGCACTGTGCGATGGATTCCACAGAAGCAACGCGAGACATGAGATTGGTTAGTCATCAACAACATGGTCGTGGCCCTACATATCTTTCACCTTCGATTTTCTTGTTTCGTTGCTTTCATTTCGACCTGTATAATTTTTCTTTTTTATTTTCCTCATTGTCTTTCTGTAAGGTTTGGGAGCACAGGATGATTATATTTTTTTTATAACAAACCATCCTGAATCCTGTAGGGTAACATAAACTGTGATATAGAATTTTTTTTTTCTTTTTATTTATTATTATAATGACATTTTTTCTTAATTTTTTTTTCTTAATTTTTTGTGTAATTGTTGAAACAAGTTTAATCAACTTTACTGCATTGTTGGCTTGAGTTTTATCTGATTTTATTTTTGGTAGATGTTACAATTGTATAGTAAATGGTATTCAGCAATACTGAAGTGGTTCAGGAAAATGGAAAAAAAAAAATTGATAGTTTTAAATGTGATTAGCAGACAATGATTTAGAAATGTTTAAATTTAGGAAACGAATACAATTTTGAAATAATTAATAATAATAATAATAACGATAATAATAAATCAAAAGTTATTTTCTAAGTGTTTGTGATATGTATTCACCTTAACAGTCAGCAAACTTGTTGTTAGGAATTTAAGAAATTGGAATTTTAGGGATTTTCTAGGAATTTCAAATATTAGGAGTTTTCAAATGATAAATGAATATTTTTGTGTTCTAAACAAATTTGCATTTCTGTTGTGAACGGTTGTCACTGCCAAATAGCAAAGACCTATAATCGCTTTATTCGAGTAATTGGCTTAGAAATAAAAAATTTCATCTAGTCCAATTCTGTGATTTTATTTTAACGACCCCGTGAGTTGGTTTGGCGTGAACCGCGAGACCTCTTAGTAAAACTTCATTCCAAGCACCAAAAAGAGAAAATACCGGTAATAAATGTAAACAATTTCTACCTATTTTATCCGTATTATGAACTAACGTGGGGGAAATGAACTAACCGAGCTTTGGATGCAAATTGTAAACGTTTTTTCAACTTATTCTGTTTATGAGGGTTTTGTGTTTTTGAGAATCTCTTAAATCGTAGAATTAGAAAAGGGTAAATGGTCATTTTATTATTAGGTGTACATAGTTAAAAAACAAATTGTTATTAACCTTGGCAGTGCCATTATTCACAGTTCTATAGCAGCCATAAGAAAATGAATTATATTAGTAGCCACTTATTAAAACCTTTTTTGTCATTTTTCTTTTTCGAAAAGAAATCCACTAGAATTTTGGTTTTGAACGTTGACCTGAAAATCGTGTATTCATTAATAGAATCGGTGTCCACTACAAAATTTGTTTGTGAAATGTTTAAATTTCTTACAAATTCAATGTTAGGCTCAAGTAGGGACGATAAACGAACGATGGATGAATGTTAGTTAGCTATCGAGTGATTTGGATTTAATTAGATATTGTGCAATGTCAATTGTAAAGTGAGTCTGGAATTTAGGAACGATTATCAAATCTATTTTGTCTTCATTTTTTAACTTTTCTTTTTATCTTAAATAAAGAAAATATCACTCAACCTAGACAACTGTAATGGCGGTACTTTTATATTAACATTCATAAAAACATTAAAGAAATTATCTTATCGAGTAAATAAGCCAACATATGCAGTTTTGGTAGAAATTATTAGACAATTATGGTACCTCAATTTTTTTTATTATATACATATATATATATATAATTAAAAATAGTGCTCACTATTTGAAATGTTTTGATTTTAATGCTAGCTGAAAAACGATTTTCGAAGTATGATTCATCTGCTTTTCAGCTTTTATGATTATAATTTTTTTATTCATTTGTAAAAAAAATACAAAAAAAAGAAAATGTAAAAAAAAATTTAAAAAGAAAATTATTGCAGAAAAAAAATTATTTTTGTGAAGTATAGTTGATATTTGTCACACACCTATCGCATTGCCTCCCATGGAAGTAATTATGATGTGAACAATTTTTGCATTTCGGTGTTGAATTTCTACAGTTTTGTTTAGTTTATATTTTGCCAGTAAATCGACGAATCCCATCATGAATTTCTTTTTTTTTTCCTTTTTAATTTCTCTTTTATCTGATCTCAAAACCACAACCAAAGAAATAGTAATGAATTTATAATAGAAATAAATTGTCAAGTAAATGTATCAGTTCAGAATTATGTCAATTTAACAATAGTTGTAACTGAATTTTTCTTTTTTATTTTGAGTTCGGAAGCAAAGTGAATGTTACAAATTATATTAGAAACAAAAACTAATTAAAAAAATTGCAAAGTTTACTTCAGTTGTCAACTTTTTTTCTTATACACAAACACGTCACACACACAAAACATAATTAATATTTAAACGAAACAAAATACAAACTTTATACTTTAAAACGAAGATATAAAATGTACGCCTTACGAAGACTACAAGCGCTTGCTAGCTGCTTCTCCAGCTTCTTTAAAGGTGAGAGATTCTTGTGTCTTGCTTTTCACAGGAGCCACCCATCTGGAAAAATTCATTAATAAGAATCCGAGAGTTAAACACACGTTTCATTCGTACTGTTTGTGTTTACGATTTTCTACATCTTCTCGAATATGTTTCTTGATCTACGAAGAAAACAATTAATATCCAAACAAATATTTAATAAAATTTCAACTACATTCAGCGCCAGTTCCTGCCTTTCCTTTTGATCAGCGTAGAAGTCTTCCAATTCCTTTTGGCGCACTTTCGCTGCCTCGGCTCTCAACCCTTCTTCTCTGACCTGAGCTCTAGTTAAATTTTCCACCTTATTTTTATTCGTCCATTCGCTCGCCTCCGGTGCAATCAATCTTTAATTTAATAAAAAAATTAAAATCACATTTGAATATTCTCACCAAAATACCTGTAGTCTTGTAACGCCTGCAAAGCTACTTTCAACTGCTCGATTCCATTTCCTTGCATGTTTAAAACATAGTTTTCCTTTGATATTTACAAATTATTAAAAACATAAATTTTCAAAACATTTTTAATACTTTACTTCTTTCCAACCAACACGTGACAAAAATAATCTCGCGCCTTCAAACTTCCATAAGTTTTGCATTAACTTGCTGGACAACTTCAAGTGATAGTACTTATCGACATCTGGGTTGCTGTGGATGTTTCTAAAAAGAAGATATTATAAGCGACATTTTGTTTTATAGTATTAAATTAACCAACCTGTGTATGCGCAATAGATCTTCTATGCACTGTCTGAATTCTTTGCTGTTTTCGCATTCTTGCGCTAAAATGTTGAGAGACTCTTCGAGGTCAGAATAGCCGTCCATAGTGTCAGGTATGTAGAAGGAATTTAAAGAAATAGAACGAAGACTTGGACTCGAATCGCACAAAACTCGAAGATACGCGATTATGTATCATTGGTTTCACTTTTAGTTTTGACTTTTCCGGGATTGGTTATAGAGGGCGCCAGTTGATGGAAACCGTGGCAACCAAATTTGAGTCGCTGGATTCATTTCCACGAGCATCCTCGTCGACGTCGAATGATTGCGTGCTATTTTTTTATGTAAAGTTAAACAGTAGAATCGGAATCGATCAATTATTAATTAACTTACGAACGAAGCAAATTGTAGCTTCCACCGGGTTTATCTGTAATCGAAAACTTTATTTCACTTTGTTTACTTTTTATTTTATCCAGTAGATCCGCCGGCGCTAGTGAACCGGTGGTTAGCGCACTTACCACTGGATCTATAGGTTTAGAGTTCAAACCTGATTGAGGTTAGATGTTTCTCTAAGTGAGGAAAATCAGGTGGTAGATGGTATTTCTAGACTTAGTAGATTTGTGCAGTTTGATATTTTTTGTATTTCCGTATTTTCTACTAATACAAAATTACAATGTATGTTATAAAATTTATATTATCATAAACTCTTTTTTGTTATTATTAATTTTTCGATATGTAGGGCTAAGTACTTATTGTAGTAATGAATAGTTTCTCACTTAATTTTTTTCTTTTGCGAAGTTAAGTTAAAATCCAAATTTCACAGATCAAATTTCCCGCCAGCTCTCTAAAATGAGAATGTCAAAATCTAGAAATGCCTAGCTGAACTTTGCATTTACAACTCGGATAATTAAAAAAAAATTAGTGTAATGATTTATTTGTACAATTAAATAGTTAAATCAAATCACATTTCTTAGTTTTGGTCTTTGGGTTTTATTTAAACAAAAATAAAGTACAGTATGTTCATAAAATTTGGCAAAATGCTGTATTTTAAAAACAATTTTTTTTCTTATAAAATATGAAAAAAAAAAAAAGGCTGTTAGGTGTACGGCGCTGCTATCACTACCCCTTGTTGGAAAATCAGATATTCGTCATTGTTTATTACCAGCGTTTCTTTTTACAGCGCTGTTGTGAGCTTCACTTTCAGTATTCGATTCGTTTCTCAACGTAATTCTAGAGGGCGCCACATGACCAATTTCACATTAACGTCGTGTCTTTTATCATTGGTCAGTTGGAAGCTCGGAAGCAATTGCGGTAACAAACGCGCTAAACTACGAACGACCGAAACTTGGAAGCAAAGTTAACTTCTCGCTTAGACGTTATTGATTGGAAGGAGTTGGAAGCTAGCGAGAATAAGAGCAGAGAAGTATGTAGAATAGTCACAATGTCACATTTCGTCAACGTTTAATTCAGCTCGTATTAAACTTTTTGCGAAACCACGCCCCCCAATAGCACAGTAAACTGACAATTTGTACAAATTTGTACAATTTGAGTAAATTTATTATTTTCATATTGAATTTTAGTGCGAGTAAATTTACATCACAATTTCCAAAATATCAATAAAAATTAATGCATATCAACAATGTGTGCTGAATGATTTGAAATTCAGTGCCGCAACACCCACATGAAACACTAAAAATAGCTTCGTATTGTTTTGATATTTACAGAAAATCGAATCGAGCGATTTCTTCACAACAAAAGAAGATGGCGGTGCTTGGAACCGTGGAACCGATGTTCAAACAATGAGATTATTGTGAGTAACAATAACCTTCCACACTCGAACCTAAACCTCAAATATTACTGCAAGTATTACTTCTAGCACTCAATTACATCTAAATCTTGAAAAACAATGCCATTTTTACATCCTTTATTTACTGAAATCGCAATAATAATACACTCCTTCCAGAACAATGAAACTTCCAACGAGCACCTTAGTTCCCTGTTGTAAAATTCCAAGATTCCACTGGGAAATTGGAATTTAGGTTCCCAATAATAACACAAAGGAGTTCCAGGTGAATCCTAAATTCCTTCTTCAACTTGAAACACTAATTTGAACGAACCTGAGAGAATTCCACATCTCATTTAGTCCCATTTCAGTTCACTAAACTCGGAGAAATGTGAAAGATCCTTTAATTGCGCACCTTTAAACGTGTCGGGTTACGCGACAAAGAAGTCGTCGTTATAGAGAAATAAAGCGATAAATATTATATTCTTTAGCGTCAGAAGTTATTTTACACTTTTAAAATACGAACGTCTTTAAATGTGCGCCACATGACATCTTTATAGTTTAAAACGCATCCAATTCTGTGTTATGAACTTGACACTTCCAAAAGATTGGGAATTTCTATTGGAATTCTGGGAAATTGGAACTAGGAACACAACTGAGTTTCAAGATTTTACAACTGGAATAATAAACTGATTTTTTTGAATGATTTTGACACTCACAGGAAATTAGGAAGTTTCGATCGAACGTTTCTCATAATTTTTATCAGACTATGATGGGTCCTATAAAGGAAATGTGACGTGGGTTTGTTGGCCTGATAGACAAAGAGACTCACAATTTTCGATCCATATAACAACGTGCGAATTTAATTTTGCAAATGAAATGACTTTTATTACTCAACAACATAAAATATTAACGGATGTGTCATGACACAATATAGTTTTAGCGGCTAAGCATTATACTCCCATTGGAACAATCCATATAGACTTCCAACGGCCTTTCCAGTTCCTAGTTCCTAGTGTTTAGGAAGTTCCATAAGGTATCATATCTTACTATGTTATGGAACAAATAGGAACTAGGAAGCCGAGTTCCAATCTTCCACATTTGATACGGCCCATTACAGTAGA
Source organism: Stenotaenia linearis (assembly GCA_034700445.1). Classification (NCBI taxonomy): domain Eukaryota; kingdom Metazoa; phylum Arthropoda; class Chilopoda; order Geophilomorpha; family Geophilidae; genus Stenotaenia; species Stenotaenia linearis. The sequence continues at coordinate 55,127 of JAQIXT010000109.1, forward strand.
TACAATGGTTCACACTGTTTACTTAACCAGGGCTGGAGTTTGATATATTCTAATTTAATTTTAATTTTTTTCGTATTTTCGGTTATTTTAAGGAGGGGGAAAGGTCCGAAGAGGAGTCTGTAACCAGGGCCAAGCGACGCTTTGCGCGCTTCTGATTTTAGCCTCTGGAAATTCCCAAGTGGGCCATGGGAAGTTTGAAATTTGGAATTCTTGCCCCCTTAAATTTCATGGTCATGTACTTCGCACTCAGTACGAAGTATCATTTTTTCTTGCAAACGATTCTTTTTGCGTTTTCAGCACTTTTATTTATAATTTTGAACAACTGAAGCGCTAAATTAACATTGTCAATTTATCTATTATTCATTACAGTAAACACGACTATCTTTAATGTTGGAAGTAACTTCTCATGTATTTAGGAAGCGTGTAATTCGTCGTTTATCACACGAATCCAGTTTAAGTCGTGAAAAAAACATTTGAAATAACTTGTACTGTCACTTTTGATGTAATCGAAACGTCGATACGATTTTTTTGATTTTTATGAATAATTTTGCAAAATTGAGATCAGTTTTTATTTCCAAATTTTTACTCACTTTAACGTATAAATGACGTATGTTTATGCGCTCTCAAAATTGTGTCAATGACAGTTCTGAAAAGTTTCACTTTTTCCGTTTCTAGTTTGACATCGCGCGCGAGAACTCGCTTCGAAGCCCGTCTGTGGAAGTTCCATTTAAATCCAGCGCGTTGGAAGTGTGCCAAATGTTAAATTTTGAATTCGATCCTTAAGAGTGCGCCACTCTCGTTCCAATCTCGTGGCAGGCGACAGACGCCGAGCACACGTTTCCTAGCAACGAAAACCTCGACGAAAACAATGGCGGCGTAAAACACGAGTTTTCCCCCTTAAATTACTTAAAATAAAATGTCAGCGCGACTACAGTGCGGGGTGTCATCGCGTTTAGATTCATCGCGCTGGATTAAATTGTCGGCAGCGGTAGATGACTTCCGGTTCGGACCGCCTGCAATACGTTCGAGTGGGATTCTTCCTGCAAAACAGACACCTGTTCGTAGTTTAACACTTGAAAATAACAACCAAAATTAATGTCAATTCTAATTTTAGGTGCCTAGAGCACAGTCGAGTGTGACGACCAAACAAATTCCCGAACGATTTCGGCGGGAAAAACACGTTCGCCACGTAGAGCAGAGTTTGGAGGGAAATCCGACGAATTTATTCAAAAATTTGCAGTCCGACGTGCCACGAGAGGTGTTTTTAATCTACTATTGACATTTATGTTTAGTTAATGAGAAATTATGAATTTTTGAATTAGATTTACGAGGATCTCGTGTTCAGTTTGGGTCTACCGCAGCGTGATGGTTCGCAACCGAGCGAGGAAACGAAATCGGTGCGAGACGACTCGTTATTTATTAGAAAAGATAAAGATATCGACGAATCAAAATTAACGAGAGATAAATTACCTCATTTGGCCACCGAAGATAAAAAATTCGTATCTGAAAGCAGGAAAATTATGCGCCGTTCCAAATCATTAGATCCGTACCGCAGTTTCTTGAAAAGAATTAATTACAGTGGGGAAAAAAGTAACAAAAAATCGAAGAAAATTGACTTGAAAATCCCCGTTGAATCGGTACGAATAAAATCGATGTACGAGAAGGAGGAAAATATTTACTGAAATTTAAAATTTTATTTAGGAAACGACTGCGGAGCAAATAGCGGAAGATTTTTGCGAGTGGATGAATACGATTGGAAGTCAGGACTCGGAGATCAAGATGGACGTTAATAAACTCGTCTCGTTGTTTACAATCAACACCGAACTGGATGAACTCGTAAAGGATATGACTTTACACCAAGAAAACGAAAAAACGGAAGAAAACCCGGAAAAATCAACTTCACCATCAAAGGTAATTGAAAAAAATTAATTTTATTAATTATGATAATTTATTCTAAATTATTTTTATATAAACAAGAAATCTGAATTTATTCGTTACCGTTACGGAACGTGTCGTGTTAATCGATTTAAAAAAACAAAACCCGGTACGAGTTTGGAAGATCCTGAAATGAAAGAAACTCGTCATGCAAATGAATTGGTAATAAAATATAAATATTCGAATTAATTTGTAAAATATTAATGTAATTGCACGTTGAACAGGACACTGAACTCGCTCAACTACATTCTTATCAATCCTTTACCCGTTTTATTGCACAGAACGACTTGAAAACACCTAAAGTGAGTCGATATTTTCCACGGTACGAACGAAAAAAATAATTTCTCCCATTTCTAGTTTCTACGAAACGTTCTTCGGGTTCCGGATGTGCACGAAAATGTGTTTTCTCACAGTTGGTTGCCCATAAAAAGCGAGAGTTTACTCCGGCATCACTTTCCCCGCCAAAAACCGTCGATGGATGGCGCGATTGATTTTTGAGTCTCGTGACGTAACGTCATGGGGAAAATATTCGTCTGTCTTCGGTGCAAGGGTACGAGTAGTGTAGTAATCAACAAATGATGCGAGTGATGTGAAAGAAATTCAAACTGATCACGAGTCCTTGATTGGTAAGCAAATTTCGAATGTTTTGAATGCTAAAATGCTGATTTATGTCACCATTTCAATTTGAGGGCGTAGCATTGACCCATTAAATGAATGACCTGTCATCACCTGGTGCTGGAACTCGAGAGTCACTTCATTTGCATTCCTATTTTAGTCAAAGTCAAATTCTAGAGTTTTAAGAAATACTGTATAATCAAAAAAAAAAAAAATTAAAAAAATTAATGTCAAATTCGAATTCCGGTTTCAGAAGAAAAACAAAAAATCCCATAATTCCTCAAAACTTAACTAGAAAATAAATTTTTTTTAAAAAAAAATTAATGAAAAAAAAAATTTCAGTCGGAAACTCCCGAACAGTTCGCGATTCGATTTCTAACCAAACCCAAAACACATTCTTCAAACCATCAACAACCACCCCTCGACGAGTAATGGACGAGCCCTCGCAGCCAATGGGAAAGCGCATCGGCATCTATGTTCATGTACCCAGCTGCCTGCGAGACCGGTTCATACGTTACGAGCAACTCACCGCGTGCTGTCAACTCTCATTCATCTCCTCGCTCACAATGTCCTCGTAACCGGCGCCAAGGACAATGGCAGCCGTGAACTTCACGCGGGCCCCGGCTGACCGCGTCCGCATCACCCTGAGCCCGCGTCGGCGCAACTACAGAGCGATGAGCACGGCGAGCCAGACGTCGGCTTGCCTGCACCCGATCTCCGCGCAGAACCCGACGCCGACTTCGTCCGGATTGGCCTCCCTCCTCTTCGAGCGCGCCTCGTCTTCGTGGTGGGACCCGAAATTCGACTCGGAGGTCCTCGAAAGCCAGCTGCGACAGACGGCCTTCCCGCACGTGCGACGGCGATTCAGATTCGCGCTCCTCTACGTCTGCCTCGTGTCGGCCGCGTGGGCCCTGTACGCGGCCGTGCACCTCTCGGGGACCCTCGCACTGGGGGTGGGCTTGACCGGGGCCTGCACCGTGCTCGTGTTGCTGGTCACGGGCGTCCTGACTCGACACCGCGTCTATAAATTGCGACCTCTCGGCGTCGGTTTGACTGCCACGCTCGTGCTGTTCGGGGTCTCGTTGGCAGCGGCCACCGTCTCGCCGCCCCTCAGCTGGGCGGGGGTCTTCTCGCTGGCCGTCGCGGTGCTTCTGGTCATGTACGCCGCGTTCCCGCTTCCGTTGTACGTGTGCGTGGGGAGCGGCGTCACGTACTCGCTCGTGTTCGAAGGCATCGTGCTGTTTGTAGGCGGGCTGTCGGGGGACTGCAGGTGGTTAACGGTGCGATGTCTGCTGCACGTGGCGGTGCATTTGGTCGGCATGCATCTCTTCATAATGACGCAGGTGCGAATGAGGTCGACGTTTCTCAAGGTGGGGCAGTCGGCGATGGTCAGGAGGGACTTGGAGGTCGAGAAAGCACTCAAGGAGAAGATGATCAATTCGGTTATGCCTCCACGCGTCGCTGCCTGGCTGCTGGCCGAGGGTCCGGCCGAAGACGAGGAAATCGAACAGGCTGACGGTACGATTCGCAAGTTGTCGTCGCCCAGGGCCTCGAACGCGGCTTCGACCGCCCACTCGACCACGAATAACTTCCAGAAGTCGCTTTTCAGGCCTTTCAACATGAATAAAATGGACGATGTGAGTATTGAATTTTTTTTAAAAAGAAAAAAGAAAAAATCAAATGTCAAAACTTGTTTTGATAGATTGAAAAAAAAAATTAATTTTTTTAGGGTGGGGTGGGAGGTGGGATTAATTATCGATTAATCATCTGGATAACAAACTGCAGCCTCAACTTTAATTTTCTCTCCCACCTGGAAGTTACCATAACAGTCCTTTACCTCGATTTTTTTTTACTTTTTAACTCGAAAGAATTCGTTAGAAAAAATAAAAGAAATTATTATTCTGCTGCATTGACCATTAAAAAGATGATGTCACGAGGTCATGGGTAATCACTTGCACATGCCAGTTCCCCAACTAAAATGGCCGGCTTGCATCACTGATTAACGACCTCTTGACACGACTTCCTGAGAAATTCTGTAACTCACGAATTTTATACCCAATCTATAAACTTATTTGTTTAATAACACTAACCGCAGAGCAACACCTGTTGCCCGACATTGCAATTGACTTTATTATCCGTTTATGATCAACAGGTGAGTATCCTGTTTGCCGACATTGTGGGATTCACTCGCATGAGCTCGAACAAGAGTGCGGAACAGCTGGTTGGTTTGCTGAACGACCTGTTCGGCCGTTTCGACGCCCTCTGCGCACGTCTAGGTTGTGAAAAGATCAGTACTTTGGGCGACTGTTATTACTGCGTTTCCGGTTGCCCCGAACCGCGATCGGATCACGCTCGATGTTGCGTTCGAATGGGACTGGCGATGATCGACGCCGTGCACCGATTCGGGACGGATCATCAGGAGGATTTCGAGGGATCGGCGGATGCGGTCAACATGCGGGTTGGCGTCCACACGGGGACCGTCCTCTGCGGAGTGGTCGGGACTAAACGGTTCAAGTTCGACGTGTGGTCGAACGACGTGACCACAGCTAATCGGATGGAAAGCAGCGGAAAAGCCGGACGAGTCCATATTTCGCAAAAAACTTACTCTTATTTGCAAGACGAGTATTACGTCGAGGAAGGCGAACTGTATAAAGGTCAGTTTTTTTAATTTAATTTAAAAAAAAGAACGGTTGTTAAAGATATTCTAAAGATCGCAAAATCGCAATTCGACGTTTTTGCGACCTCGATTGCGAGTATTGTTGACATCCGTTTTGTAATTTGATCTTGTTTTCTATTTTACATGAAAAATCGAGTCTAAACTGGAATGTATAGCTTAGAGTAAAGGTTAATGAGAGAACAATTTTTTTTTTAATTTTAAAATTTTTAAAAAAATTTTTTAAATTTTTTTTTAAAATTTTTAAAATAGAGATAAAACGATATCTTAATTACATACGGTATTTTAGTATTTTGCAACCTGCGTGTCTTAACGTGAAAAAAAGAAACGGATTACTTTTTTAAACTGATGAAAGGGTTGTAAAAAAATTAATGGCAGTTTGTACAAGTACAGGTGCGAATTCCATGTGCTTTGTTGCGTATTTTCATTTCTCGGTCAATATTTGACGGTTTAATGTTACTTGTTTATTGCGTCACTTAGACTAGACAACAATAATAGATTATTCCCGACCGGCTGAAATATCGTCGTAGTTTTCAGCTGTTGAGACAATTCCTTACTACCCTCGGGAATTTGACCCACTTTTAACGGGCACTCGGGAGCAATGGCTGCTCGATTTCCACTTAAAATACTTTTAAAGAAATTTATTTATTTATTTAAAGATCTATCGGGTGGACGGAATTTATAGCATTTTCCCTTTTTTATTATATTTTTTTGCGGTTTCGAAATCGATATGTAACGTTGTCATTAGTGTTTCTTTGTTAGTTGAGATTTAATTTCACGCTGTTGAAGTCGAGTAATTAATTCCAAGCTGAGAGAGAAGTAGGTTTCAATTTAGATATCTTAAATTTCGTGCTTTTACAAAGTAAATCGTATTGTGCTTGATTTATCGCAGCGAAAAAAATTCTTCGTGTTCGCTCAATTTTTTATTTTATTTTTTTTTATTTTTTAAAAGAATGGGGGAATAAAAATTTGTATAGCGCTGTGGGTAGAATTGATTCCTAGCAACAATATTTTGATAAAAAGTCTCATTTAAAATGTTGTGTACTGGTCGATACGATATTAAAGGGACTATTCACGTTATTATTCAGCTCGAGTTGGTTTACGTTTGCGAGTTTGACAATGAGCACCGGTCTGCTGCTAACGAGCTAGGGAAAGGACGATGCGTTGATTGATCGTTCGGTAAACATAATTAACGTTTATTAAAAAAATAACGTTTTCAAATACAGATATTCGTTTCCGACTTTATACTTTGATCCGAACTGATAATTTTATATTAAAAATGGTGAAAGCGAAGACATAAATGGAATTTTTTTTTGCTGGCAGCGAGGTATTGAGCTGAGTGATTGCCAGGTCGATGGTCACAATACCTCAGCAACAACAGGAAATGAAAATACAGAGCTGAATTTTTCTTAAAAACTAATAATAACGTTTAGAAAAAGAGAGATATATATATCTATTTTACGTTTGTAAGTTTTAAATTGATTAGAAACACAAATGGGAAAAAGTGCTGGGCTTAATCGAAGCGGGGGGCGTTCGCAAATGACGTAATTTGTCGTAGAAAAGGTCACGCACGTCAAGTTCATTAATGCACTTTTTCTGCGATTGATTATAGGTTTGTGACGTCATTTGTCGATGATGGGAGTAAATTTGCTCGACCTCCATTCATTAACCGGAGGAACCGGTGATGTGACGTGATTAATTAATGCTTCGCAGGTGCTGCGCCTCGGTAAAGCATGCTGGCCAGGTGTTGGCCATTGGGTAGAGACAGTTGAGTCAGTAATCACCCTAACAAACAGTTTACATGAATAAAAGATGCGGTTTTTTTGCCAAATTATTTTAAGGTCTTTGTTTGGTATTGAATGCGTAATTCACTCTTGGATTTATTATGGCTGCCACGGAGGATGTTTGACAGATTCCTAGCAGATTATGATTTTCATGTAATTTTGAAATGTTAATTAACGTGAATGGACGTTTCCTTGGTTTCGAGATGGAATTTTGTTTTTCTCAAATTCAGCCATTTTTCTCTCTTCTAAATACGGACTTCCGGTTTTCGTGGAAACGAAATTCTTTGTATTGTTTTTTATTCGCCCACTCGACGTGATTTATCACTTGTTTATTTCGATTTGAAAGTTGGGAGATAATCCGTAATCTTAATTAAGTTATTGGAGAAATTTAAAATGTGATTGGAGCTGTGATTAATGTGCGTAGACATTTCTCTGGGAAACCTAATAGCGTTTAATGATTTAAAGTGAGATGGCCTAAAAACATGCTTTTCTACTATAGATATAAAAAATCGCATTCTTATGGGTGCTCACAATGCAACCTGTATCAGTGAACTAGAAATCTTTCTTTTTTAATGCATTTTTTGTATAAAATGAGGAAAACGATAATTTAGGGGAGATAAGTTACGATAAGGACAAAAATTTAATAGCTTTGTTATTACTAGTTAGGAATGTGACCGGGGTTTTGTCTTTGATTGACATAACTGAATAGTAATCGAGTGATTTTGCGATTTCACATTTTATTGTCGGTTTGTGGGAATTGAAAAATATTAAATATTTTTGAGGTTCAGTTTTTTTAATTCGGTCACCGAATTCGCCTCGAACGACAAACAATTCGCTTTTTATTGTCGAGTCAATCGGTCCAATAGTGTCGCAATAAAACGTATTTGTTCGAAACTTTGAGACGATGTGTACACAGGCGGATCGGTTCAAAGGAAACTAATGAAAACTTGTAGTACCCTTCATTACTTTCCTCACCTCGTGATCTACTTACATCACGAGGCGTTACTCGAAAAATACTCGACCTCAGAACAAATAACCGTCCAAACACAACTTCAACTTGCGGTATTATCTTTAATTTATCTTCCCCTAATCCAAAGGCACACACGAAGTTGGCGCAAACATCCTGACACCGTTTAATTATCTATTTTAGAACGGAGCTCTTAAATTCGCTGAAAATTAGCAGCAACGTTTCCCCCCATCAAATTACTCGACGGCAAACAACACGCAATTCGCCTTGTACGTGAAATAGTTTATTTAACACGCCTCATTAGTGGATTGATCGATACGAGCGATCGACTCGGACCGGTCCTCTTGTTTGCATCTTGATAACCGGACACTGCACGCGCCAAGTGAATTAACGAGTAGGCGATGCGGTGGATCGAATGTAATAATCGAAAGTGAAAGATGAGTCGAGAGCTGGGATTAGAGGCGAAGCAGTTATTTGGGTTCGAAGGCAGGAAGTTGAAGCGCTCTTTGTTCGAGTTACGTTGTTTGAACAAGTTGAGTGTCCTTTGAGCAGGAAACACGGTTACGCCATAAGGCAGGAAATAAGTTGCGAGATTATTTCGAGTCGCTGGAATTCGGCTCGTTTAATTAGTTCTAATGGGATATGAGATGAGTCGAGTGGCTTAATTTTCGAGCACCGACCGCTTGACTTGTGTGACAACTGCGGTTTGTTGTGGTCGGGATTGCGAAAGGAATTTTGAAAAAATTTATTTCATTTCGTGTCGAGGGAGAAGATACGGTCTCAGGTAAAAAGTTCTATTCGATTCTATAGACCTTTAATTTAATTCAATGGCATTAAGCCTAATTAAAAACAAAAACCAAGAACAGCTGTAGAAGCGAATAGAAGCAAAAGGAAAACCATCGAAGATGCCAGAGCTCTTGTTTAGCATTGCGTAAGGTCAAGTGCCCAGAGGGACCACGAGGAGGTAGAGAGTTTGATTTACTACCCTCGAATTTGATTCAACTTTAACGCAAAATTTTCTGTCAACAATCGGCAAATGATTGGATTTCTATGTTTGTCGTTAATTAATCAAAATATCGGACGGTTTCCGGTGAAAATGCGACCCGAGGTTGTTTATGAGTTCGTTATTTCTGCTTAAAGTGCGTGGATTCAGGTCTACAGAACTTGAAGAAATTAAGCCAATTGAAAAGATCAAACGGGGAGCGGACGACCAAACGAACCAAAAACCTGAACTCGATGGGCTAGGAAGAAAGAAAGGCACTGTTTGATTAAAGCAAAGAAAAGATAAAGCAGAATATGCCATTAATTCGAATTAAAGTAAACCGGCTGCAAAGTGCATAAAGTCGATAAAAAGTTTGGAAAATTGTGCAACTTTGTTTGTTTTGGAGGTCGGCGAGTGTATTCGAGTGAGAAGTAGCAGAAGACGAGTCATCCGGAAAGATAACGCCATAACTCCGGTATTCCGCGTCTTTGTCGCTCGTGAGTTACATCAGAGCGAGGAAAACCTGTTGGGTGATAGGTTTTGAATTTCAATGTTAATTTCCTCGTAAACCTACATGTTCACCTTTTACATTGGTTGACCTTTAATTCACGTCGTTTAAGCGAGCTTAATATACAAAGAAAATATTGTATGCCTTTGTGAGTTCAATGAGAAAAATTCTTTGAGCTCGCTTGAAAAGTTGGTTACGGTCTGGAATTATGGATCAGGCCATGAATTATTGAAAATTCAATTAAAATGCCGAGTTCAACAGATTGGAGTTTTAAGGATCAAAGTTTAATTCAGATGGAATTAAACGTGTGGTCACGGCTTAGCGACCTTTCGCAAGATGTTTGTGTCAGCGTTGTAATTTTAGAATGGAAAATTTTAGGTAAGGTTAGTTCCTGGAACTGTTTTATCTGTTTATCTTTTTTTTTTTTCATTTCATTTTTTATATTAAAAAAATGTAATCGACCTTGTATGGAGTTGGACCTTCCGGCTAAAGGAAAGTTTACAGTCGTTTGTAGCTTCTAATTTGGTTTCATGGGAAAGTTTGTTTGGTGAAATTTGTGGCTTTTCAATTGTTATATATTTTCTGTAATAGAATTATAGAAAAAAACGTGAAAATCCATTGGGAGTCGTCAAAGTGTCAAAACAGTGCATCTCGGAATCGATGAAATACGATAATTAAGATTTTTTCTCATAAAGATTAATATCGTGTTGGCCAGAGGATTTGCTAACAGAATGTTATTAATGTCGATGAACGAGGATTTAAAGGGGAATTTGCTGCCGGCAAAAAATCCTTCATTTTTACTTATTTTCTCAGAGGTAAAAAGGCTCCCGGCAAAGTTCGATGATGGCCCTCTAAGTGCTTTCGTCGTGGAGTATTGACAACAATTTTTTCGACACATTTTTTTCTCCCCCTGGACGTCGAGGGCAATCCAGATATAATAATCTCGAGTCGCCAGTGGTCAGACATAAATTTTATCAAGTGTGCCCAAGGCTAAGGGCATAGTTTTATATGCCGTCTCTGCATCTAACAGTAAGAGCTGTTGTGGTTGTTAAGTTAGTTGGTCAATGTACCAGTTGTTTGAGCAATAAAATGTGGAATTATTAAAGTTTACTTTTCCAACGATTCCACGAACCCGTATTGATTTAGCTTCGGGTTTGTTAACAATAGTTTGGGCTGTTTTATGAATCTTCTTACGTAAACACTTGTTTTAAGTGGCATGACTAAATATACTTTTTTCTTCGGTAAGGTTAAGAAATGATGTTTTTATGGATTTGTAATAAAATAAGTGCACTTTAAAGTGAAGTAGAGTTACTGATGGTGGGTTCACACTGAGCCGTAACGTAAGGAAACGTAGCAATATTTTGTTACGTTATGGCGTTTTCATGTTCACACTTGTCCACGGCATTTTATTTGAATCGACCAACGAGAGGACGCGACGTAAAGTAATGTCATCAACACCGAATCAAGATCGATCGTGATTGGTTGGCCGTAGCTTCTTACGTTACGTTACGGCTTACTTCAAAATGAATTTGAAGTAAGGAAATTGGCTACGTCAAGTTAATTTCAATCCCACAATGCACCATTCCGTACGTTACGTCTCAGTGTGAACATCAGTGTGAAGCCACCATAAAACCTTTTGCCCTGGGTTGCAGATTTAACTCTAAATGTTATGCCATATCAAATTATTGCTGCTATCTGGTCACACATAACAATGCGTGACTACGGAGGATAAAAATGTTTGGTCAGATGTTGGATGATAAAACATCTAATTGAAGTTCCATCCATATCTGGTGTTTTCGTAAGGATTGCGACAGGCACTTGATTGTAAGTAGTTAAGTTTATAAAAATGAGCAGTGATATGGCTGATTTAAGTGGATATTGAAAGATAAACTGTTTATCAGTTGAGTGAAAGTCGAGTACAAGCGCACAAGAAATTTTAACGATGTCACGAAACATGTCGAGAAAACATACTTGGGACTTTGCTCGACCGGTTTATCAAGTCCCTTGTATCCGTACTGGATGACAAGTTGAAGATGTTCGCTTGCATTTTTTCATTCGCTGTTGCTCGGTTCTTCAATTTGCACCCAACCTGACATTTTTTCACTCTTATTCAACTTCAGGATCCGCAATTTGCGGTCGTACTGCTTTCGAACCAATTCTATTTCGCATTCGCTTCAGACATGGCGCCCACAGCAATTTCAAGGGAAAGGCATCAAAATATTTCAATCTATAAATAGAAATTTTACCACGGGAATTATGGTATTTATTAAATTAAATACATTTAATCTTCTTGGCTCCGGTCCAAATTTCAAAAACTCGGTGTCAATGACCGAAGTTAACACCTATCCCTTAAATGGGGGGTAAATTCACCCCTTCAACCTCCCCGTGGGTACCAATTGCTAGACACGAAAGACATTAAGTGTCTGAGTTTTTTTAACGCCCTAAACCCATGAATTGATAGCGGTATTAAGTTGTAAAGCAGTGTATGGAGCAAAACATTATTTTTTGAAAAATTAAAATTCGTCTATTACCGTATTTCACCCTAATTTTCAGTACTAAAAAAACGGGAAAAAACACTAATTTCCATTGTTACGTGTCAAAAAAGTGTCTTAGAATCGATGAAATAGTAAAGGACGATACTGCAAATTAATTGAGTCGGCAAATTAAGGATAATGCGATTAGAAGATTAATGCCATTATGTAAAATAATGAAAAAGTTTGGCTTTAAAACGACAATAAGTTTTGATAGTTACTGCCAATATTCGTTAACTTTGTCGTAAAAAAAAATGTATGGAAGCATTTATCATTTTGCAGGAAATTGTGATAGCGACAGAAATGTGGAAAATGTGTGTCAACGCGCTCTTTGACAAAGTATTCAGTTAGCAGAAGGGTGTCAACTTCTCCAGATTAGCAACTTAAATTTGAGATAAAAAAAATTCTCCGTTTGCACGGTGGAAATGAACCCAAAGGGGGAAAAGTTGTAATTTAATGGCGGAATTAGGTCAACATAAAACTCATTGGCCTTCATTACTATTCTTGTGGGTGGTTTTGCCTGGTGCTTTGTGATTGTACAACACCAGCTAAATGTTGATTCTGCTCAATAGAAAGGCCAAAAGAGTGTCCATTAAGGATTTTTTTCTTTTTGCTTTAATTTTCTCTTTTATTTCATTTAAGATCGTTTTCATTACTCCGAAAAACTCGGCATTCTACTTCCCTTACTGATAAGAAAACATTAAGGTGATGAGTGAGGAGGATTCATTTAAAGGCACAATTAAGTGCATTTTTACAAGTTTAAAGATAAAAGTTACTTTTTTTCTTTGTTCCTGGTAATTGCGGTTAGATAAATGTCTATTAAAGGCAAAATAAAACATGGCGGAGGGTAATGGAATAACCATTAATAATTTGTTGATTAATAGTCAGTGGGATTTGTTATTGAAAGCCAAAGCTTAAATTATCGTTTAATTACTGGGCTTGTGAAGTATTGAGGATGTCTGAGTTATGATTTATAACTTGTAAATTGCATGTTAATTCTGCGGCTTTTGTTCCAAGTTGTGGACAGAGTGTAATTATTGGAATGGTGGGTCTGAGTTGGACTGTAATAATGTGGTAAGTTGTGGTATGTTGTGCCCTTAAACAGTTTGCAATGACTGTGCCCTTTGCTGCTCCTAGTTTTCCCCCAATGGGCCCAGGGCAATACCGTTGTGGACTTTTTTCATCGATAAAAGGACCCCATAAATTACGCCTCGGTATGGACAAATGGTAAAGAAAAAAAACAATGTTCAAATTTGGGGTTGCCCTTCTGTATTTATGTCTCTGCTATCCCACCCCCTTCCCAGAAACAAGTGATGATTTGTATTTTGGAAATAGTACACTGAAAAAATGCTGCTTTGAAGCAAACAATAATTGGTTTGTTTTAACTAAATATATTATAGTTAGAATAAATTTCTCCCAAAATACATTTCTGGGTCTTGGAACCAACGCCTGCAGAGATAGCACTGCAAACAAATCAACTCTACATAAAAAACTCTTGATAATCCATGTAATGTTAATGTTAAAGTTAACTTTACATTATTTTTTACCTTCGTAAAGAATAATTCGTGAAAGATGAGAATTTTTTAAAAACCCCATGTTCGTCGATTGACGTGGAACCTTGTGATACCGTCGGCAACGGAGATTTCGTCGCGCTTATGCGGGACTCGAGCGTTCAAACCCGGCATGCGTTGGAACCGATTTACGACTATGCGTGCGACTTTACCTTTAATACCTTTAGGCAATCGCTTACTATAACCGATATTACATTAAAATATTTTTCCATTGTAAAGGTATCCTTTACAATGATAAAATAAAATGTAAAGTTAACTTTAAACATCGACTTTACATTTGTAAAGCTGACTATATAAAAGGTTTAGCACTTTTAGAACCTTTTATATATCATAAAATTTCTTTAAATATTTTGACCCACCATAAAAACCCTTTTCTAACGCAATTTCATAAACAGGAGATGCCTTCTCCTTAATTAATAAGAGACCAGTTCAGTGGGAAATGTTTTTTATCCGCATAACTGAAATCACTGTCATTAGCCTGGTGCATGAAGAAGAGTCATTCCAATTCAGCACCACTCTTAGCAGGGGAGTGAGGGAACCAGCAGCTGCTGGGTGCCCCAACCTCAGACCCCCTAAAGAGATGCATCCATTGCTTCTTTCGAGGGCCAGCCTTGCAGAACAAGATGCAATATTAACCTGTTTGTATTCAACAAAGCACCAAAGTGGCTCAAAACAGAGCTGGACATTCGAAAGTTTTTGAATTAGAATTTGAATGAAATACAACTTAAAAATTTGAATACGGATTCAAATATTTAATATTTTGAATGTAAATTCAAACAGGTAGAATCTCGTGACAATAAACTCGAAGGGACGAGAAAAAATCTTAGTTATAACGAGATTTGACCTGTAACGTATGCGTAAGAGTAGACAATGTTAAAATTCAATCAAAATTTGATATAAAAATTATAAAAATTCGAAAATCCAGGTCCGAAATAAAAAATTCAAATTTAAATTCCCAAATTTCAAAAATACCAATTCAAACACAAATATTTCAAAATTCATTACCCCCAAAATATAAAAATCCATAAAACCCATCGAATTCGCAATCTCACGACCAAATACCACTCCATCTTTCTCTATGGAGTTTTCTAACTGCGAAAGGTCGAAACTGATTCACGTTGCTTCTGGTCGGGCAGGCGTAAGCAATTACGTTAAGCTACGTCGAGTGTGAACCGAGCATACTCACCATCACGTGACAGGAGGAAGTCTTGCTTTCAAACTGTCAAAGACGTGTCACTGTTTTGTTTAAACTGCAGCTCGCGGTCGAGTTGTGTCACTTACTTTCAATTAGTTTTCGTCAAAATGCGCGAATTTAATTTTCCTAATTGATAATTTGCACCCAAACGACAAAACTGTATTTGGTATTACCGACATCGAAAGCTGTGAAATGATGAAATGGAAGTTATTTTTCATTCTGTTTGATTTGTCCGTCGAACAAACAATTACGGGTTTGAGTTTGAGAAAAAATGTTTACTCGCGCGCGTTTATTTTTAACTTTACTAAATATGAGTGATGGACTAAACGTGAGCGCCATTTATATTCAGCTCAGGCGCGGATTGCGATAGGTTAGCACTTTAAAAATAGTTTTTTTATACTGTATTTTCCTCGCTCGGTTTAATCCTAGAAATTGATTTTTTATGCGGGAAATAATAAAAAATTAAAAAATTTCGCTACGGTATTACAAATTGCGAGTCAGCGTTGAGTCAGAATTTAATTTGAATTTTAAATTTTCTTTTTTTTCAAATTGTGAAAAAAAATTTTTTTTTTAATTTTTGGGGAAAATTTTTTTTTTTTTTTTGAAATTTTTTTTGTGTAAAGTGGGGGTTAAGTGTCGTGGGAAATAAAAGGGCAAACGTTGTAAGGAAAATGAAGGTCAATTTCACGGACACGACTGTTTTCTTTGTGTTTCCAGGTAATACGAAGAATGTTTTTTTTTTTTCTTTTTTCTGTCACGTGTTGTTATCGATTTTAACTTTAGGTAAATCTCACTGAATGAGTCGGGTGTTTTATGACCCTAAATTTTTGGAAAATAGTCGGAATGGTGTTTTTATTTCAAGTTACTGCGAATAGATTGGAATGGGGTGCTTCACTGCACATCAGAAAAATATTACCGCAGGTGACGTCATAGGGGAACTTGATCTTCAACGTTTTGGGATTTCTGGCGAAGTGAGGAATAAATTTTGCTTACGGAGAAAAATTTAAAAAAACAAAGGTTTTATGTTTTTATCATTTTTTTTGAGTTCCTTAAATAGTTTATTGAATTTTTTCTTCGAATTTACTTTCATTTGTTCCAATCGATGTGTTATGACTGAGAATATTTTAATTAAGAAACCATTAACTAGTTTATTGTTTACATTAGGAATTGAACGAGTTAATGTAAAATCCATAGAATTTTACTGATTATTGATTAAATCTTGATGAATTTATTTAAATTCGCACAAGGAGCGTCGTATAAAGAAAAATCCTAATTTTACGATGCTTACATAACCATGAATTATTATTGTTATTAAATTTTATTAATGTGTATGTTTTGATGTTTTATAGGGTTCGCCTCAATAAATCGATTGCGCAGTAAAAGTGAACAAATTTTACTCAAACTCAGAAAAAAAATTATAATAAACTCCAAGGTCTCAGGTAGCATTATATCTCTGGGAAGTAGCATCTATATAGAATGTCTATGATAATTAAATAACCAAGTAGCAAAATGAAGTCGAAAGACATTAAACGAGTTGCTGTTCGATGTTGTTTCGACGTCTTGCATCATTTTTTGCAAAATCAACGACTAATTGATGGCAATTAAACGCAATTAAACGTTGAATTTACATTAATTTCAATCAAAATTATTTAACCAATAATCGACATCGTTTCGACCATTTTGTGCTACCTGGGGATAGGCTTAAAATATCATTGCAACATTGTAGCAGCAAAGCAATTAAATAGAACATACAACAATTCAATATAGATATTCTAATTGTAAATAAATCAAATTGATTTTTAGAAATTAGGGTTAAACCCGATAAAACCCGAAAAAGCAAATTTTCGGGTTTGCTCGTGATCATCATTTTCATATATAAATAGTA
>JAQIXT010000110.1:0-71652 GCA_034700445.1 Stenotaenia linearis
AAACTTTGTTTCGTTTGCACACCTATTGTACGCGCTTCATTGATCTTTTATGATCTTTTTTGAAATCCAGACAATATTTATTGATGTGACGTGATTCGCGCCCAAAGGTGTGGCACCGGAAGTGCCACCTGACAGTATCCCACAATGCACCATACCTCTCTCTTAAGTTACGTTACGATCAAGTGTGAACCTAGCATTACTCCAACAAGATGACAATGTAATTACTCACATCCGGAGCTCATCTCTATTTTCTTTTAGTTACGTAATATACTTCGATATACCCAATTATATTCAGTCGTTTATTTATCACAAAAGATCACATCATATTAAAAATTGTGAATATATATTAAAACGTTGATTATGTATTACTTTGAGTTAAAAGGATTGCTTTTTCTGAATAAGAACTACCTCTTTTGGAACTTCGGTAATCAAATATGAAGTAGTAAACGATATTAGTCACCATCTAAAAGAATGAAACAATTGCAAGTTGAAAATTACTTGAATTCTTGACATATATCAACCAATAGCAAATGGAGACTGAATAAAACTAACGTAGCATTTCTAAAACCTAAATGATCACTGAGAACTCCTCCAATTGATGGACCTGTGAAACTTCTAAATTTAAGTGTGATATCATCTGTCTATACAATAACTTACTACCAACCCCAATTGCAAAAATGCAAGCCAAATGCCAGTTATAATGCCAGTTGTTTCGTACGAGTCTGGAAAACCATTGCGTCTATTTGATAAAATTTTCATTAAAAATTTTAATAGTTTTAAGTTTAGTATAACAAAAATTACTTTGCATCTTTTACACCTTCAATGAGAGATGCCAATAATTCGGCTGCTACTCCCAGTCCATGAGCGGTCAGTGCAATTATGCACAGTGTCAGTGAACTGTGGGAAAACAAATTTTATTTCCTTTTTTTTTACAAAGGAATAGACTGTTAATTAAAGTTACCTATCAAAATTAAAGAATGGAGCAGGTCCAAGTATTAGGTAAGAAAAAGAAATCATGCAAGCCCCTGTTGCAACTAATATCCTATTGGATATCTAAAGATTATTGTTATTCTATTAAAAAAAAACTGGTAAGAAATTATGTAAATAATAAACCAAACCTGTTTGTCACATAATTTGGCCCACAATGGTGCAGAAACCGAATAAAATGCTGCGTCAATGAGAAATATTAATCCAACTTGAATTGAATTTAAATGGAACTAAATGTGTGCAGTTTTGTTCTAAGTTACAATGTGTCATATGGTGAAAGATATATTTACTTGTCTCAAATGTGGCTCTAATGTAGCTGCTAAAAATCCAAAGCTTGTTGCTCCTAAGTAGACAGCTGCCATAGCTAATGATATCGACGGAATGCTCATGATTTTTATTATACTTGGTTCGATGTACTTAGAATCAACATCATCTAAAATCCAAATACAGTAGATAAATTAGTGCCAAATTTAAATATTCACGCAACTTCTTCTGTAGAGTATTGACGCATTGTTACGTGACATCTAATGCAAGAGTTAACCAAATCACAAATACAAAGCCTTATTCTAATGGTTACTGGGCATATAAGCTATTATGTAGTTAATATTATTAACTATTATTAATATTATTAAAATATTAAATATATTAAAAGTTTTAACCTACCAACTTCATTCCAAAATATAATTATGCACAATAAACCGACTAGTAACAAAACGGTTCCAATAGAAACAAATGGTAGAATGAATCCACCTACCTATTAAAATTAATAAAATAAATAGAAATAAAAGAAATCATTAAAAAATCATCAATTATCAATTATCACTTGATAAAGAGCTCCACCGATTGTTGGACCTATCATTATCCCCAGCCCTAAAGCTGAGCGGGTGAGACCCTAACAGTTAAAGTTTTGATTCAAAACTAAAAGTTTAATCATTATTGCATTATTATTCTGTATACAAATGTTAATCCCATATCTTGAGGGAATGTTGCTCCAATGATAGTAAGATTTCCTATTTCAAAGGCTGTGTCTCCTATGGCTTCAATAATTCTCAATGAAAATGCAAATACGGTAAAAGGTGTTTTACGATGAATTTTATCTAGAATTCTTTTTTAAAAAAATTATTATATTTTTTTTATTCCTCCCTCCCCCCTCCCAATATTTATTTACCCAAACAAAATGTTACAAGATGCCGTAACAAAAATTCCTGAAATCATCATAAATCTGCGGCCTATTTTTCCTATCTATCAAAATAGTAGAAATCATTATGTAAGTAACATGTGTTTATACATACAGTACATATTTTCCGAATAATGGAGCAGTGAAAAATCCAGTTAAAGAGTATACACCGAAAACTAATCCGTACACTGTTGGAGTGACGCCCTTTTTTTCAGCCTTGAGTTGAAAATGTAAAGATGTTTTTCTTGGTACTTAAGGTAATATTAATTTCGACTCATTTTGACTTAACCTCGGCTGGGAAAAATGGTGCTTGTAAAGAACTGCAAACGAAAGTTGCGAACAGCCCCAGCAAACTAGTTACAAGAATAATCCATTGGTTTTTCGTCCATTTGGTCTAAAAATAGTGTTTTATGATAAACAAACAGGCTTTTTAAATTTTTTGTGACTTACTTTTATTTTGGTGTTTTTAATTTCGTCTCCTTCAAAACGTTCGGGTATTTTGTCTTCACAATAATTTGGTTTGGCGTTATTATTTACATGATTACTAGTTGTTTGAACTTTTGAATTCATTGCTATCAATGGGAGTGTAACAAAAACTGGAAATAAAATGTTTTTTTTCCAAAAATATATAATGTGATTATAACGTCTGTTTTGGGAAACCACCTGTTTTTAAAATTGTGGCGTATTACAGGGAAGACACATGTATTCCGTAACAACTAGGTTTTAAAAAAAAATACCGGTAATACCCAAATGGAAAAGTCATACATTTTAAATATATGTAGGCAAATATATTTTGCGATATATTTGGCATGTATATGTCAAATATACTGAAATTGGGATTATACCACGTATTGTAAATGTATGTGAAATGTATGGCAAATGTTTAGGACATACATGGAAATTGTACAGTGAAAGGAATTTAAATTTATATCATTCTTCCATGTGAAATACATTTCTTTTTTACATTTAACAATTAATTAAACTCAGCAAATTTTTTAAAATTAACTTTGATTCATGAATTAATCAAATCAAAGATAAAAAAAATTCAAGAGATTAAAAATCATTCAAATTGAGTGTTTGATCAATTGGAAATTGAAAGTAACTCTTTAGACTTGTTGTATATTTTCGTGATGTAGGTAATAAATGAATCAACGCGTGTTACATGGTTGATACCTAAACAGGAAGTAAGTTTTTTTCTATGACAACTATGCCAATTAGTGCGGTCACTAAGGGCGTTTGACCGCTTGACCCTTGACCTGCATGATGAGTAATAGCGGGTGAAATGCGTAAATAAATCATTAGTTAAAAAGATTTCTAACATTCCCCCATTTTCCAAAATATTCTAAACAAAAACAACAATTTCAATCAAACAAAACACAAGCAAATTAATCTTAACCAAGAATTGATAACTAGGAGAATGGTCAACCCTAACACTTCCAATGCTAACATGCTCAAGCCACATATACCCCCTTGGTGCAAAGTGTCTACACTTGTGGTGGAAAATGGAAGCATTTGTTAAATACCCTCTGGGTAAATCACCAGTGAGGTTGTGAAAAAGGGGTCAAAAGAGGAGAAGTCTTCCAAGTTGAATGTGCCAAGAAAAAGTCATGTTTTCACCTCCTAGGTCAAACATAGCTATTTATTGCTGATGACAAACTAAAATTTGAAAAAAACCAAACAGAAATTTACCAAAATTTATGAAAATTTGCCAAAATGTATAAAAAATTAGAAAATGTTAAGACAAATTTCAAATGAGTTTGTAAACCTTCAATAAAATTTGCAAGATGTGCATAAATTTGCATAAGGGAGGGACCAATAAATTAACTTTTATGGTTATTGAGAATGCTTTAGGTTTAATTCTATTTTCTGTGGAGAAGGTAGACATTTAGAGAGTTGAATAAAATTTTTCATTTATACGATATAAGGTTGAATTTGTGTAGCCACAAAGTCATCAATCAGAAAGTCTAAAGTTTTTTCATGAGGATAAGGTCGAATTAATTTTCTCAGGCACAACTCTTATTTCCAAAAGATCGATTAAATTTCACAGATCTATGGAAATGAATGTCAAAGCGTAATGTTATCAAATGCCATATGTGAAATAGAAAAATGTCACATTAGACTTCATAAAACTAGAAAAAAATATTAATTTATAAACTTTTCAATATAGTTGACCACACATTCATTCTTATACACGTTGACTGTGAAATCAATATGCAATAATACATATAAATGAAAGGAAATAACACCTCTCACATTTACCTATCTAATAAGTTTCTAATTTCACTTACCTAGAATCTTAGCATCATTTTCGAAAGGTCTTAATCTCAGCTGATTAAATAATTCTAAAAATGATCTTTAAGTTGTGATGAAGTTGTAGGCGTCGTTTTGTGCTTTGTGTAGATTTTATGAAGAAACGTTTCTATAGTATCCTGTGTACATTTTCAGTGATTGTAACTGTCCACACTAGTTTTCTTGAATTCATCTTTCTTTTAAAAATTTAAAAATTGGAATAAGTATCGAACTCTTTAAAAGATAAAAAAGAAATGTTATTAAGAGAATAATGGAAACGTTATTTAAGGAATTAAATTTGCTGCTCCTTTGAAGGCCATCAGTGTAAGGAAATGGCAGCTTTCCTGCAATAAGAGATAAGAAAGGTCAAAAGAAAACATTTTTGTAAAGCATAAACTGTGTACGTCAAGTTGGCATATCATGTCTGATTATACTATAACTTTAGTACTCTTTAGTACTCCGTTTGTACTCCTTAAATCTAAAATTTCAACGTTTTTAACCTAAACTGAAAAAAATATAATATACCATGCCAACTTGATGCTAAAATACATTTTAATCATTTTGGCAACATTTTTTCATCTGAATGATTACCTACTACTCTGTACTATACTGTACCATTGAAATTAACATTTGTACTGCTTTCTAATGCCGACATCGAGGCATGTGATTTACAATGCTCTGGAGTCGGGACAGATCACAACACAGAGTAATCACTGAAATGCATTACCCGACTTTCAATTCTTTATTTAATGATTTATTAAAAGAGCTGTTTGGTTAGTTTTTATTGTACAATTGCGAAAATAATTGAAGTTTTTTCTGAAGCAGAAGTCAGTTTTTTAGGATAATCGTAAATGAAGTAAAAACAGATATTGGCAATCATCTAATGCAATGAATCAGAATCTAGTTATATGGAAGATTTAAATTTTCATGAATTAAATTTACCAATGTGAATTGAAGACCTAGTAAAACCATTGTAGCATTTCTGTAACCGACACGATCTAACAAAATCCCTCCAATCGATGGTCCCGTGAAAGTTCTTCAGTTAGAAGGTAACAATATGTTTCAAATTTGAAATTTTGTATTACTTACCCTAATTTCATAAATGCAGTCCAAATGCCAACTACAAGTCCGGTTGTTTCGTCTCCATCTGGAAAACCGCTGCATCTATTGTGAATAAATATTACCATATTAGAAAATTTTCAGATTACGGTACAGGAATTACATTGCTTGCTTAAAACTGCTAATTAGATTAGCCAACAATTCAGCTCCTGTCCCAATTCCATGAATTGACATAGCTATTATGCAAAGTGTTACTGAACTAATGATAAATAAAATGTAAGTAAATAAAATCGTTGATCAACTATCACATGATAATACCTGTCAAATGATAAAAATGTAGCAGGGCCAATTATTAAATAAGCAATGCAGTTCATGCCGGCAGCTATTGCAATTAATATTCTGATAGATATCTGTAAATTTTGAACATTTTACTGACTTTAACAGTCAAAATTGCGTGTTTGTTTCTAACTTGTTTGTCAACTAACTTCGCCCAGATTAGTGTGGATAATGAGTAGAATGCCGCTTCGGGAAGAAATACTAATCCAACTTCTGTTGACTTTAAATTAAACTAAAACAAGAATCGGGTTTTATTTCAAAATCACACAATGTATGAAAACACAAATATACACAAATGTACTTGCTTTTCGTAAATGTGGTTCCAATGTGGTTGTGATGAAGCTAAAGCTTACACCACCAATGAAAGTTCCAGCCATCGATAACGATATTTGTGGAATGCGTAAGACTTTTGTGATACTTGGTTTAGTGCGTTTGTAACATTTGTCATCTAATTACAAAACATGTAAATTAATGCACAATGATAGGTAAACAATTTTATAACATGAAATCTATACGAAAAGGGCTTCAGACAAAATGCAGTGTTTACTCAAATTTGGGTACTCAACTTTGATACCCGAATGTGGGTATAGGTACCCTGCATTTTGTCCGAAGTCCACAAAAAGGCTGCTTGTATATTAATTATTAAACTTGTATTAAACATAATTTTGAGATGAGAGCAATAAGTTTCAATGGTATAGAAATGATGGACTTTATTTCTGTATATTAGTGACATAATATACAGTGTCTTGGAAGTTTTACTTTCTATAGCCAAAATTTGATTATTATTTAGTATTCTTCACCTTTTGTAGGCGTAATTCTTATTTACTATTGCGTTTAGATTTACATTTAAAAAATATTTTTATATGAAATAAATTCAGCGTAAATGCAAATTATTAAAATATAAACTGTTTTAGTTGATGATACTTGGTTAAATTTAAGATTTTGTTACAGTTTATTAAATGATTGATTAAAATACTCACCACGTTCGGCCCAAAATAGAATTATATTGAATAAATCAGCTATAAGTAATACTCCTCCGACAGAAACAAATGGTAAAGTATAACCACCTATCTAATAGGAAATATTTGTGATTAGATTATTTAGAAATATTGTCAGGGCCGCCCGTAGGTTGCACGGGGCCCGGAGCAGCTTGCCCTCGAGGGGCCCCTTTTCCCCTCCTGTTGATGTTGATGACCTTTATTTTTTTTTTATTGTGGTGTTTGGTTGGGTAGATTTTGGATGTAAAATCCAAAAAAAATTTTGTTGCTGACCGTGGCGCGGGTGCCCCCCCCTGGACGCGGCGCCCTGGGCGGGTACCCCGCGGGCGGCCCTGAATATTGTCATATCCAAAGTCAGAAATATACATCATAAAGTGCTCCACCAATCGTAGGTCCTACCATATAGCCCACTCCTACGGCTGATCGCAAAAGAGCCTAAGTATAAATTGATGCCTTTTTCTATTTTTTGTAATGTAATTAGTGTGATTTCACGTAAATTAAATAAAATTAATTATTAAAATTTAATTGTTATTATACAAATATAATTCCCACGTCATGTGGAAATACGGCTGCGATGATAGTAAGATTTCCCACTTCAAAAGCAGCTGCTCCCACTGCTTCCGTTATTCGTAATAAAAATGCAAATGTAATAAAAGCAGGTTTAGAATACATTTTATTTAAAATTCTGAAGAAAAATTAAAAATTATTGTATATTCATTCGCTAATCTTTTGATCTTATTTACCCAAATAAAATACAACTCTGCGACATCACAAATAATCCCGAAATCATCAAAAATCTGCGGCCAATATTACTTACCTAACAAAAATAAACTAGAAATTACAAATAATTAGCTATTGTTACCGGTGTTTGTAAACAAAATTACGAGTTTTCCTATAATTGGTGCTACAAAAAATCCAGTTAAAGAAAATGCACCAAATATTAAGCCATAAATTGTTGGAGAAACGCCTTTTTTAGAAGCCTTAAATAGAATTCTTTAAGAAATTTATATTTCTCTTACTAAATAGACACTGACCTCGGCAGGGAAAAAAGGTGCTTGCAGTGAAGCGATCAAAGCCGATCCAAAGATTCCTATCATACTTGTTATTAGAATGATCCATTGCTTCTTGGTCCATTTAGTCTTAAAAGATACTGAATTACTTAAGTTTCATAAAAACAGACATTGTGCAGTATAGGGAATAAAATAACAATCTTTCATATTCACACTGAGGAACACAGGTGAATAGGGAAGTTTTTTGTGTTCCGTACTGTACCACATTTTCTTCATTTCTGTCTGTGTCAGAAAATGTTTCACTTATTTCTCCAAGGCTAATTGTGCTAGAATTATTTTTTGGTAGGATTCTTGCTGTTTCTGTTGTTAAATTCATTGCTGCCCACTCATTTAAGAAAGGTGGAAAATAAAGCAATGTTTGTCAAAAACATCTATAAAAGTAATTAGCATCTACGCTCGTAAAAAGTAATCAAAAACCGATAGTGAATCAGCCTTAATTGCAAACATTTGCCAATTAAGCTGTGATAGAACCGCGCTAATTTTGAGAGAGTTCTTGAATAGAGTTCTGTTGACATATAGTCTGAATATTAATTGCAGGAATTCATTAATTTGATAATTAGTTTCAGTTCAGTACAGGATTTGAAAAAGAAAATTTTCTAGAAAATGTGCATAATTTATTTGAAAATTGTTTCTACAATATACAAGTAATTAAATAATCTAGATTTTATGGAGAAGAGGAGATTTTTCAGTGTCAGACGTTTGTTGTTTCTTTGTCGACCGATAATCAAATACTATATAGAAAACAAGATTGGTGACAACCTAAAAAAAATTCATAAAAATATACAATGCATTATTTTTTAAAATATTTGAATACCAGTATAAGCTGGAGACTAATCAGAACCAAAGTGGCATTTCTAAACCCTACTTGGTCGTAAAGAATTCCTCCAATCGAAGGTCCTATGAAATTTCTGTTAAGAAAAAACAAACAGATTAATTTATCGATAAAATCATTCAATCACATACCCTAATTGGAAAAATGCAGCCCAGAAACCAGATATCATACCGTAAGTTTCGTAAGACTCAGGATAACCATGGAGTCTATTTTTGAAAACTTTGATTAATTATTAATAAGAAATTAAGAAAGGTGACATAAAATACATTGTTTTTTTGAGTGCATCAATATGAGAAGCTAAAAGCTCAGCTCCCATTCCTAATCCATGAAACACCAATCCTATTATGCAGAGTACTAATGAACTGGAGAATAAACACTAAGAAATAAAGACAATTAAAATCATAAACGAAAATTACCTGCCAAATGGCATGAAAGGTGGAGGTCCAATTAACATATAAGTAACGCAAATTAAACTTGCACCAATTGAGATTAAAATTTTTGGAGGCACCTTTGAAGTTCAATGGTTTTTTAGTTTGAAAATTGAGATAAAAACTTATTAATTTAACCTTTCCATCACAAAGCCAGCCCCAAAATACTGAACATAAAGCATAAACTCCTCCACTGATGACAAACATAAGTCCGACTTGAATTGAATTTAGATTAAACTGAAATTTAAGCAGAATTATAAGATGAAAATAATATAAAAATTAAACTTACTTGCCGCAGATGGGGTTCCAAAGTTGCGTTTAAAAATCCAATGCTCAGTGCACCGAAACAAACTGCTACCATTGATAATGCAACTGATGGAATTAAGAGAGCTTTGGCAATATTTGAATCAGAATGTTCGGATTTCATGTCATCTATTTTATATTTTGTCATTATTTGCTAAATGATGATTTGTTCTTTACATTACCAGGTTCATCCCAAAATAGTATTGTACTGAAAATACATATTAACATCAAAAACCCGCCCATACTTGCAAATGGCAATGTGTAGCCACCCACCTATCAAACAAAAGTAAAATTGCAATTAAAAATAATTTTTTTTATTGAACTCTTGGAATTACTTCGTATAAAACTCCTCCAATCGTTGGTCCTACAATAAGACCCATTCCAAAAGCTGCTCGCAGGAAGGCCTGTTAATTTAATGTAGTTTAATGAAATATTATTTAATTTTTTGTTTTATTTACAAAAGTTTTTCCTATATCATTTGGAAATGTTGCTGGTAGCTTTGTGAAATTTGCCGTGTGAAACGCAGCATCTCCCATCGCTTCTACAATTCTCACTAGAAATGCAAATGTGATGAATGACGACCTTGAATGAATTTTATCAAGAAACCTAAAAACCAACTCCAATGATTAACTTTGATTATTTTTAGCAGATATGTCGAATTTCGATTACCCAAATAAGATACAACAGAAAGAAGTAACAAAGATCCCAGAGTTCATCAAAAATCTAGCTCCAATTTTCTCTATCTAACAAAGAAAGTGATATGAGATAATAAACGGTCGATTTGGAAACAATATAGAAAAAAATTATTACATATTTTCCAAAGAATGGAGCTAAAAGAAACACTGTAAGAGAAAAAGCGCTGAAAACAAATCCGTACACTGTAGGAGTGACACCTTTCTTTTGAGCCTAGAAATTTGTGATAATTACGATATTAGTATACCGAGTAAATAGAAAGATTTATTTAATTTTATAAACCTCAGCAGGAAAAAACGGTGCTTGTAATGAAACACACACTGCACATCCAAAATTTCCTAACATACTAGTTATTAGAATTAACCATTGTTTTTTTGTCCACTTGGGCTGGAACGTTAGTAATTGAGCTTTAATGAAAGGAAAAGTTATGATATTTATCAATGTAAAAAACTGACCTTTTTTTCAGAGGTTTCCTGATTATCGTGTATAAGTCTATCAATGCTAAGATAGTCATTGTGTTTTTGGTCTTGGTTATTGTTGGAGGAACTTTTGATTGATACGTTTGACAGTACACCTATTGCTGCATAAGCACTTTCAAACGAGGATTCGGGATAAAATTGGATCTCACTCTTGCTGCCAGCCATTTTCAAATGTTGAATACTCCGTCGATTGGCGTATGTGATCACTGATTGTACGGATTGTTGGGTTGATGTACTGCATGTGAGCCAAAATGTACAAGTTCCAACTTGATGACCTCAAATTTAAGCATTATCATGATTTTTCCAGCATATAAATGCTGATAAAGCAAAAAAAAAAAATGAAAACAAAGTTTTAAAAAAAGTAAACAAAGCATTCGGGATGAGTTTGCTTAATTTTGAAAATTTTACAGTATAATTCTTTGGTGTAGATTGTCTAGTACGCAGTAATTTTTCTGGTATGAACAGGATTTAATTAGATTGGACAGACTGGATTGAATAAATTTTCCATATAATTCTGAGTGAGAGATAAGAATACGGAAATAATTGATAATATATTTTATATTGATTAAATGTAACATTTCAAAACTGCACGCAATCAAAGTACTATTTCATCAGACATACACAGTCCAATGAGTTCTTTATTTTCAAATTTAAACAGGTTTGGATGCCTGATATTTCGTTATTGTTAATAGATGCTGAGTGGGAAGTGGATCTTCCAAACAGAAATAACAATTTGAAATTGACCGAGTAATCAATTTATAGTTTCACTGAAAACAATACCACGTAATCATTTATCTGTTCTGTGAACAACAATTCAAACTGTAATCTTAAAATTTGTTATTGACACCATTGTGACAAGTAATTTTCAAATTAAAAACTAGATAAATGATTTATCAAGCCTTGACATACATATTGTATGTTGTAAATCATTAATAATTTTAGCTTCTACATTCTGTCCACCTTTATTAATCTTATCTTCCTATTAAAGATGGTTGGCTATTTAATTTAGGTGATGTTGTCACAAGCGGCTTACGACTAAATATTCTAATCATTTAGGCATTAATATTTGAATTATTGAAATATCAATAAGTGAAGTGTCTCTTAATAGAAATTTAAGTGAAAATTAATTAAATTTAGTATTAATTCAACTTAATAATAATTAAGTATGGTGTTTTTATGAAAGTTATTTATTTACTTTTGCCGATATCACGGTTTCTTAGCGACGTTAGATGTGGGTAAATAAACAAAACCTTTCTGCAGCTATTTTTGCATCTACTAGATTGTTATTAATTTTCATATCTCAAGGATTTTTTAGTTTCTTAATTTCCTTAAGAGAATTACTGAATTAGATATACTGTAATATCAAAGAATTTGATTGTGAATGATATTAAGTGTTAAGTGAGATTAGTGCTCTAATGCGATTTCTGTGTGAATTCTGTTCTTCTGTAGGAACGTGCAGAGAGGCTTCTCCCCAATGATCCACATCCTTGTCTTCCGACTGTTTAATCCGACAGATGTAGTCTGGCACAATCAGTCATTCAGGGCTAATACTGACAAACTCTTCGGGGTAAAAACACCGTTATCAATTGATGATGTTATAAAACCAACCACAACAAATACAATTATTTCCAACCTGATGCACATGAGAACTTAAATAAGTAGTGTAGTATTA
Organism: Stenotaenia linearis; assembly: GCA_034700445.1. NCBI lineage: Eukaryota > Metazoa > Arthropoda > Chilopoda > Geophilomorpha > Geophilidae > Stenotaenia > Stenotaenia linearis. Next base: position 12,324 of record JAQIXT010000110.1, read on the forward strand.
AACTTGAGAAATAAAGAAATTCTTTCTTATTTCCTTCATGTAATTTATATTTTCAAGTACTTTTCAAAAAGACATATTTTACGAAAATAATTTTACTTGTACAATTATAATTTTAACATTCTGTTATGATCATATTGAATCAACATTTCAAGTATCACAGAAACACATAGAAATAAAATCCCAGATTTGTAATTAGCATATTTACATAAACACAAATAATTACAAAGTTTAAAATTTTAAATCATCAATTAAATACACAGCAATAAAATTCAAATCAATTTATTTTGCGTTTGCTCATTCAGTCCAAAAGCCGGTCGTCGGATGGCGAATTTTAACCTTTCCCAAAACAGCTTCTGACCCTGTACGTTCTCAGTCCACTCAAGATACGTTCTTGTCTTGATCAAATACTTTAAAGTGGCAGACATTTCCTTTTTACTAATTGGTTCCAACATAACCAGTATAAGAGCATCTCTGTCACAATCAACCGACATAAATTGGGCCATGTTCATTTCCCACGTACACCATTGACTCGAAAGGAAGTTTTTTGACAGCACAAGAACAATGAATCGACTGTTATCAATAGATTCAACAATATTACTTATTATTTCTTTTCCAATAATAAAATCACGTTCGTGAAGACATAATTTAAATTTGGGCTCTTCCGTTTCGAGTTTCGGTAGTAGGCTATTAACCAACCAATCTTGGTCGTTGACATTGTACGAAATGAAAGCATCGTATTGGAATTTATCAGCCACGCTCATGGAGTTCAATCTCTTAACCCTTGCGCGCGTCAGAAACCAATAATAGCGGAAATACCAGCGATATTTATAACCAATTACAGCGCTGACAATTACCAAAGTAGAAATAACCGTAAGACTGGTAGATAAAGCTATTGTTAGCGGTAAGTAATCGACGATACAGTAATCGTGAAGAGGTACCCAAGAGACGTGCATATCCCGCGATTTATTCGGGTTCACACACTCCATATAATAGTAATTCCGCATCCTAGTCGTTATATTTTCAGTAGAATTAAGCCATTTTGCAAATTCGTGCATGACACATTTTGAACAGTTATAAGGATTAGAAGAAATGTCGACCATTTCTAAGGTATCGAAATCTCGCATCATGGCTGGTGTTACGTGATCTAAATTATTACGAGATAAATCGATTGCTTGCAAGCTTAATTTTTTACCGAACAAAATCGGGTCGGTCCACGGAATGATCGCGTTACTTCTCAGCAATAGCAATTCTAATTTTGTAAGGATTTCAATATCTCTGTGGGGAATTGAAGTTAGTTCATTTTGAGATAGAATTAAAGTTATCAAATTTGGCACATGGTGGAAATGCAATTTGTCTGGATTAAAAGTTACACTCGTTGCCTGCAAGTCTAAGTAAGTTAAATTGTTTAAGCCTTTGAAAAGATTTGGGATCAATTTAAAAACTAAATTTCCCGCAAGAATTAATCTATCGAGATTGTGCAGTGATTCGAAAGCAAATTCCTCGATTTCATTCACTGAATGCGCTAAGCGAAGGGTTTTGAGTTTAGTCAACCCATATAAGGCATGTCGTTTTAAGAATCCTATTCTTAGATCATTAAGATTGAGTACTTCTAAATTCACCATGCGAGATAAGTTGCTATTATATAAAAGTAAATCAAATTCTATACTTCCATCCCCTGGGAATTGATTACTACTCATATCCAACACTTTCAACGTTTTTAAGGATCTAATTGCTAGTGGGATGTAAAACAACCTGTTATGTCTAATATCAAGCTCTTCCAGTGATGTCAAATTAGCAAATGCTAAACCGATGAACTGTTCAATATCGCACTGCCTTAAGTTAAGATGCCGTAAATTAGGAAGTCGAGGAATAGTACCGTGACGTATTCTCGTGAATCTGTTACTTTGCATGTTCAAAATTTGCACTTTGGTCCTTGATAAGGCTTGCAGAGTCGTAGTTGGAATTTCAGTTAGTCTCATGTTGTTGAGGTCCAATTTGAGAAATTCTGTTGTGATGTTATACAAACTGTTCGCAATTTGATCGTCTGTTAGTGGATTTGTCGAAAGAGTTAAGTACGTTAAGTTTCGAAGATGGGAAAATGATCCTTTGGCTAAATTCCTTAACTGACATCGTTCGAGGATAAGGTTCGTTATAATTGAGTTGTTCAGAGGTCTTAAATCATTTTCTCCTACTGTTTGGAGTAGCAAGTTATCCGAGAAATTGATGTCTGTTAGCAACGTTAATGGTGCCATAGCTTTGGCGAACAAGATCAATCGAATGACATAGTTAGCGGAAAAATCGATTTTGGTTAACAGTGGACACCACTTGAACACATCTTCATCAATGGATTTTATGAAATTATCCTTTAATACGAGTTCTTGCAGTTGATGTAATCCTTCGAATGAGTCGTTTGTAAGTATTTTTAACTTATTTCTTATAAGAATTAAGACTTTGAGTTCCGTAAGATTTCGAAATGGTGCACCCTGTAAAACTTCGATGTCATTTCCTGAGATACTGAGTCTTGTTGTGTTCGGCGGAAGATATTCCAGTGATTGGTAATTATTTTTCAAGCAGTAAACGCGGTAAGTGGAATTTGGTTGATTTGCTCTAATTTTACATCTGTTGCGCCGATCGTAAGTGTCTTTTACGGAAAGCGTTGTTGAAAGAAAAAGTAGAGGTAAAAATAAACGAAGCATCACGCTGTACTGCAATTGAATTGTGAGAAAAACATTAGGGATTTATCGCGATAAAAATATTCTGAAGTGTCAAGTAACGTGACGTGATAAATTAAGTAAATAAACACTCATTGGATTACTAACCGTGTACTTTTGCAGATGTCTGGCATCATATAATTCATTTGTAAGATCTGTAATAAGAGAAATAAATATCATTACTAAGTTATCAGTTATTTTTCCTTTAATATTTTTTAATTTACAAGTCACGGCTCGATTTGGCAAAGCGCCAGTAGATTCCACGAAATTTGTTTTTCCTTAATTTTTGTTATCGTTTGATAGCAACGTTTAATTCTGAGAAATATTTAAATGATATACAAATATTTTAAAAAATAAAAATTACATTGAAATCTTACAATTTTCTTTCCACCAACTTCCGTCGTAGTTTCATTAAACCGATAGTGTACAGGATTTTAAAGTTCTTTGAACCCAAAGTCATATAGTGGCACCTAATGAGGGGAAGGAGCATATACAACTTACTCCTCCGTTAGACGAAAGATCTGGTATTTCCGATAGTTTAACGATTATGGTTTTCTCCTTTTCTGTCGTTTGGCTCCAAATTTTTGTTTCTATGGTTGTCCAGTTGACAGTTGTCCTTGATTCACTTCGGAAGCTTGGACTGCCTTATGAATCTGATTGCATATAAACTTTAAGTTTCTTGTTATATAACAGGTCAGGTACGGCTTTGAAGCCACCGGTGATTTTATCAGCTCTTTCTCTCGCTTTCTCTGACACATGGGAAACTTAGTTTATCCCGGATTTCGAGTTATTTGACTGTATAATGTAGGAAGTGATGTTTAGGTATGTAAAGTAAGTGTCTTCGGAAATGATGTCATTTCCGTCTTTTTAAAGTCACCTTTTAGAAAATTTAATTACAAATTAAATGTGTGGTACATTAAATAATTTTTTCTAGCAAATGAATAAAAAGTAAACAAATTGACGAGCGTGTACAAATTAGTGAACGTAAAATTAATTTAATTTAATTTAAAAATGAAAATAAAAGTTCAAAACAAATTTCAACTGCTTTTCTACTAAGCATTCAGTAATAAATTTGATCAAAACGGCGTTCTTCTTCTTTTAATATCTATGTGAAAAAATTTAAAATTTAAAAAACAAATACCGGTCTATAAAAAAAAATTTTATCGAGTTAAAGAAAAAAAATTAAAAAAGAAAAGACATAATACCATACTCACAATAAAGTTAACAAATAAATATTGTAACAAAAGATGGAACAAAGATGTGAACAATTTCACATACGCATTCAGATGTTACCATTTGTTGAATGTGTTGTCTTCCATTTCATACAAGGTTGATCAACTTTGATTTCGTAAATGTCTAATTTATCTTTGAAAAAATTCGAATCCTAATTTCCTTGAAGGAAATTAGGATTCGAATTTTTTGCTACGATTGAAAAGATGAAAATTATTCTCGCCTACTTATAAAATCATCTAAAGAAATAATGATTCAGGCCTGGTATATAACCACTGCAGAATGTGACCAAAAAGAAATGTGCCAGCTAGATCCTCCAAAGAGCATCAATAAGCCAATCGAACTTAAAAAATTAAGTGGCGTTCTTTATTTTCAGGTACTTGGTATCAATATCTAAATTGTTACACCTGCACTTTCACCTACTTGGACCTATATGGACTCATTTTAGATAGACGTAGATAACCTAAAAGATGGTAAATTGCAATCGATTTGCAACCAAAGAAATTACACAGAACATGATGAATTTGAAATGTATCTAGAAATGCCCGAATACGAACAACTTGTAAATTGTCTAACTTTCTGTATTTGTAAACAAAGCTTTATTTCTCTAATTTATAGAATCAACAGTTTTATCAAGAACACTTTCATCCTAAAGAAGAAAGCAGATTGGTACTCGAAGGTTGTGGTTTCATTGATATAAGGGATGTTGATGACAATTGGCTTAGGGTCCATGTACGAAAAGGTGACTTGATTGTTATACCTGCTGGACTTTACCATAGATTTACTATCGACCTCAATGTAAACCCTGGTTTGGATTATCAAATCGACAAGTCCTATTAAATACTATAAATATTTCAGAATTACATCAAAGTTATGAGAATTTACAAAGAGGAACCGAATTGGACTGCATTTTATCGTCCAACTGATGATCATCCTGCCAGAAAGGGATATTTAGCCTTTAAAGAAATAGAATTTGAAGAAAATTAAATCAGTATTCAAAATTTTTTTAATCTAAAATTTAAATGAATAAAATCTCCGCTAATAAAAGGACGCAGTGTAATGACTGAATGATTCAGTATTAAAGCAGAAGGCAGAAGTTACCTTCGAACTCGTTTGAGCAGAAGTAAATAAAGTCCAGCTACTTTCCAGCAGAATAATTAATCGCAGAATTGGTTAGAGCTGAAATTATAACAAACCTTTTATTAAAAATCAATGGAAAAAATGTTCTTGTGAACGAAAAACCTGATTTTCTTGAATACTATATATAATTACACTATTTTAAAAAATATACATTCTCAAACGATTTGCATTGTTAGAGATGGAAAGAAACATTCAAATCCAAGCGGTAAATTAATAGATATAATTCTATCTTTTTTCTAAGTGAGTTAATGCTATGACAACTGACAAAAACTGAAATTGGATCTTTCATGGGCGCCGCCAGGAATTTTTGCAAGGTGGTGCAAAACTTCCTTCTGAGGTGCAATGGTGAGTGGTGAGGGATGGTGGTGAGCGCTAAAATGCAGACATCACAGCTAGTCGTCTTAAAATAAGTAGTGGGGCGATTTAGGTTGCCTTTACCTAATCCTTGAATGCCAATAATTGCCAGCAATCTACATTTATACATGATCAGTATGCTTAAACAATAAGCTTATGCATTTAGCAGATAGTAACAATAAAATTGACAAAGATATTGCAATAAAAGATGGTGGAACAGGAAAAGATTAAATTACGTTGAATAGCAATTTCACCCAATTCACTATGGAATATAGAAATTTGAATTGATCTTTGAATTGTCCTGAATGCTTTCGTTTTAACTGCAATTGAAGGAAAAAATGTAAATTTCTCTTCCTGACTTTTAAAATCATATAAAGAAATAATGCTTCAAGCTCTTCAAGCCTGGTACATGAGCACTTCAGAATGTGACCAAAAAGCAAAGTGCCACCAAGATCCTCCAAAGCATATCAATAAGCCCACCGAACTTAAAAAATTAAGTGGAGTTCTTTATTGGAAGGTAATTTTGACATCAATATCCAAATTATTTCATGTACAATTACCCATTTTAGCTAGACGAGGATAACTTAAAAGATGAATTAGCATCGATTTGTAGACAAAGAAATTACACAGGACATGATGAGATTGAAATTTCTTCGGATATGCCCGAATATGAACAACTTGTAAATTGTCTAATTTTCTGGATATGTAAACAAATCTTTATTCCTCTAGTTAATAGAATCAAAAATTTTTTCAAGAACACATTCATGCTAACGAAGAAATCAGATTGGTACAGGCAGCGGTTACTTTGATGTAAGGGATATTGATGACAAATGGATTAGGATCCATGGACAAAAAAGAGACTTGATTATTATACCAGCTGGACTTTACCATAGATTTACTCTCGACAATAATGTAAACTTTGGTTTGGATTATCAAATATGACAAGTCTTATTAAATACTGCAAATATTTTAGAATTACATCAAAGCTATGAGAATATTCAAAGGGGAACCAATTTGGACTGCATTTTATCGTCCAGCTGATGATCATCCTGCTAGAAAGGAGTATTTAGCCTTTAAATAAAGAGAATTTGAAGAATGTTAAATCAGTATTCAAAATTTTTTTAATCTAAAATTTAAAAGAATAAAATCTCCGCCAATAAGATAACGAAGTGTAATGACTGAATGATTCAGTGTTTTATCAGTAGAGGGCAGAAGTTATACCTTCGAACTCTATTCAGTTCGTGTTCGTGTTCTTTCATTGCTGTCGTGTGACCTTGTGTATTTGTTGCGCACTTAAAAATACATAAATACAATGGTTCGGGCTTGGTATATGGATGATTCGAAGGATGATCAAAGAACAGAACATCATTTGAACCCACCCAAGTACATCAGTTTGGAAGAACTGAAAAAATTAAGTGGAGTTTTGTACTGGAGGGTATTATTTTCTGCATTTACTTTAACAGGATGAAAGGTGTCTGATAATGATTATTACTTGCAGATTGATATCGATAATGTCGACGATGGCAAGTTGGATGCAATTCGCAAACAACGCAATTACACATACCAAGATGAAATTGAAATTTCGCCTGATAAATTGGCGAATTACGAAGAAAGAGTAATTTATTAAAATACATGATGTCCAAAAAGTCTGATCTTCCTCAACCATTTAGAGAAATGTTTAAGGCGGCCCAGGACTTATTGGACTTATTGCATTCTACTCTTAAAAAATTTAATTTACAAATTTTTAAAAAATTTCCATTAAAGATTAAAATATTTTTCCACGAACATTTGCATTCTGATGAAGAGATCAGATTAGTTAAAGCTGGCAGTGGATACTTCGACGTAAGGGATATAAATGACGAATGGATAAGAATCCATGTTCAAAAAGGAGATTTGCTTGTTTTACCTGCTGGTATTTACCACAGATTTACTCTTGACACCAACGTAAAAACTTCTTATAGCACTCATTTGCATACAACCTAAAGACTTTTAATATTTATTCCAGAATTACATCAATGCTGTGCGATTATTTATTGGGGAACCAGTTTGGACTCCAATTAATCGTCCAGCTGACGAACATCCTGCCAGACACTCGTATGAAATATTAAAAGAAAAAGGATTTGAAGAATGAATGATATTTCAAATTTTCAATATTATATATAACTTCACTATTATATATATATAATAATAAAGATTACTAAATACGACTTTAAAGAATTTATTAATCACATCTAAAACGTACAAAAATGAAAGTGCTCTAAATTATTTTATAAAAAACGGTAAAACTTTGGCATCTAAAATTTCATAATTATGCACATATCAATTTTATTATATTTTTCCAATCAATTTGTACCCTAAGTGTAAAAACTTTAATAAAGCTATATTTTATCAAATTTTGAAAGTGTGTTTATATAAAAATTTGGTGACAGTTTATACAAAATATAATTTAAATCCTTTTATAAACATAATCTGAGTAAAAAAAAAATAATAAAATCCTGAGTTAAAACGAAGAAATAAAATAACTGCACTAAATCGGCAACTCTAAAACTTTGAACTAATGACTGACCAGCTATATGTGAAAAGCAACTTTGATATAACCAAAGACATATTTCTTTTAGTAAGTATTCTAAAAAAGTAAGTTTTAGTAAGTATTCAAATCAATTACATCTACATAGTTTTATGTTAATAATAATTCCATTATAGGAGATCTTTAAGTCACATACACTTATTCTAATTTATCACAGAATTAATTATTACTTTAAGTGTTTAATAAATGTAATTAAGTAACCATATAGCTAACTCACGCCAAAGATACCTGTACTCAAGTTAAGCTTTACACTGTTTTACGTATAAGATCACAGTTTTTGAGGTTAATATCTATTTTCTGTTGCAGATCATTCATTACCTCAAATTAAATTATTATAATTTTATCTCCTAATTCTATACTTTTGTATTTTTAGCATCTTCAGCCCAATAGTTTTGAAGGGTCATTGCTTCCAAGCTGTTGAGAAATGAGTCGTTGTCTAAGGAGAACATTTCTTCCGAATTTTCCTAAAATAAATCGAAAAATACAAGGAAAAAAGATCAAATCAGGGTTTTAATTGGAAATATCTAATTACTTTTGGTAATTCTATATGATTATTCATATAGCTCACTCGTAAAGTGTCGTCTACATATCCGCAATTGTCAGTAGGGTATTTAACGTCCGTCAACGGTCTTAACCTCTTGCGATAAATTAAAAATCCAAATATTCCTTTAAAATAAAATTATAAAGTTATTATAGCAATTGCCGCGAAAATAAAGTGTTCCCCATATTCTAATTGTAAACAAAGCAATTTATCAAACTCTACACGCCCTGATGACTTGCAAAATTTGATGATTACATTTTTTAATTTTCCATAATCATCTGTAGCATTAAAGCTTGAAGTAATTAAGCTTTAATTAAATTCATTAAGGCTTATAAAATGAAAGCTTTCGCACCTGCAACGAGAATGACCACGAGTAATACTCCCATTATTATTCCCGCAATTGCACCAATTCCGAGAAGATCCTTGCCACCATTAACGCCTTCGGCAGTTGGGTTTAGAGCAATCGAATCGGCACTGTTAGAAGAAAGCGGCGGAAGCCAACTGTTTTTTTGATACTCAGTTGTCGATACAACAATCTCTTTGGTTACATCGAAAACGGAATTTGACTGCAACTGTTCGGTTGTATTTGTAACATTAAAAACTTCGTCGTAGAACTCGGTAAACGAATCGTGCCTTGTAGATTCTAGGGAAGTTTCATTGTAGTCATTTACGGAATTTGGAATTGTTACTGTAGAAACACTGTCATTTGTAATTAATGTTCTTTCGTTATCTTCTATTACGGAAGTTGAAATTTCACTGTATCCTTGCGTGACAGCTGCAAAAGTTTTCGAAATTGTAGATCCATTTTTATTAATTAAATGATCAGACGTCGTGAGGTTATTAGCAGCATTAATTTCCTTAGTCGTAAGCGTAGTTGCTGTTGAGGTTCGCAATCGAATGTGATGATCACTTTGCGTGGGCGTTAAATAAGCAAATGTAAGTGATGAATTCACGAATATCGAACTCTTAGTTGAAGTCGGTAATTGACGAAGAGAATTAATTTCCGTCGAAACCTGTGGCTGCTCTGATGATTCGATCGTGATAGGAGAATTTGACGACTTTTCACTTCTTTTTTTCCTAAAGGCATTTTTCTTCACCCTCCTAATTGCAAAAGTGTTAATTTTGGGTGAACTTTGGGTCGTTGCACTTTTAATTGAGGCGTTTGCTGGGTCCCAGGAGCTAAACTTTAAATTGCTAATTGCAGTTGCAGATGTGCTCCAATTCACAGTAACCATGTCTGGTGTACTTTCAGCGTGTGTTTCACTTAAACCTTTCACATGCCGAGGTGAAGCTTCTCTAAATACGCTTAAGAGTATGAGCCAAACGAAAAGAGCTACATTAAAAAATAACATAATTAAACATACATTTTACAAGTAAAAAAATAAATAAAAATTTACCTTTAAAAGCAATGGAAATAAAAAATGAACCGAATTGTAAAAACCTTGCCAACCTCATCACACTTCAATGTCCCGAGGATGAAATAAAGGTGTAATCTGGTTGTGGAATAAAATAGAGAATATAAGCACACATTAAAAACCCATTTTTTCCCTCTCCAAACTTGAAAGTGAATAAAAGTCAAGCCAAACTACAAAGCATAAACATAAAGACGGATAGGCATTACAAATGAGTGCTTGGTCAGTCAACTTGAACCACTTTACTTTTCAAAAACACATTTCAAACAAGTTCAGTAAGAGTTTCCGTCCACATTTCTTTGAAATGATTGTATCTATGAATAAGTGAATATTTGTACATCGCATTTCTATTTGAATAAAGTGTATTTAATTGTATTTTAAAAGTCTTAGTTGATGATCGGTTTTAATTACTTTCTCTATTTTTTAGAAAAAGCTTTTGTATTGCCATATATAGCTCACAATGATCTTGGTCAAGGTTCTTACGAAACATGAATGGTATTATTATTTCGGTCAGTAAACACAAAATTCATAATGGTATGTGATTACTGACTAATCCAACCGGACGGGAGGGACTTAATATTATTATAATCTTGTACAAATATAGAAGTACGGGGATTAAATGTTGATGAGTCCAAACTCCTTCGCGATAAAAATATTTAAATATTCAAGGCTCGTCCTTGACATTATGACTTGGATTAATTATTCACGATATTTTATAATGAGCTTTATTCTTCTATTTTTTCTTTAGGAAGAAAATATTTCTTAAATGTAAAGATAAATGTAAGGAAAATGTTTATATTATGTATGAATTTTACTATTTAAAATGGTAAAATTTTTAGAGTTTTCCAGTAAAAGTACTTACTAAAAATAATGATATTTCCTATGATGAATCCAAGGTGGTCTTCCGCACTTGACAACATTTCTCAGCCATTTTGAAAAACAGAAGTACCGGGCAAAAACCACAAAATTACAAATGAATAAATAAATGAAAAATACCTATCACAAATTGCAGTTTAAAAAAACCGTTTTTAATTTTAATTTTATATTTCAATAGAAACAGTTCTTAATGAGCGCTTGTTAGAAAAATGAGATACGCAATTTTAATTTCAAATCAAGATGGCGCAGCATCTTCTTTTGTTTTCATCTGACAGCAGGGATCAATCAGCTGATCTTTACTCTGTTTATCAAATTATTTTTGATACGTGGGCCCCCGTGCATTTTTAGTTGGCGATTAAGTTTCCTTTTAAAGAACTGTTAAGCAAAACAACTTTTTACTACTTCTCAAAATTTTGTAAGTTATATTGTTGGAATGAACAAAACAAATTTGTTTTTGTGTGAGTCAAACGGTTGTAAATTACATTAGAAGTCATTCGCTTCTAATTCATTATGTCCCTGAATTCAGCGCTCATTTGGTATCAAAGAAAGGTAGAACATGACGTACATGCGCACTTGTTGAGTTAATCATTAATTTTTCATTAAGATTGGCACCTATGATTCGCAAATGTGGGAGAAAACTGTAGAGCAGAGAATACTGAGGGTAAAATGTTAATTATGAAGCATTTTATGTTAAATTTAGTGCTATTTTTAAAATTTTCTTTTAGGGTCTTGGCAATGTAACAAAAAAATCAACACGATTGAAAACCGAACTTATAGATCTAGACTTGGTGCGAGGTAATTAGATTTGTCATTTTGACTTCGATAACAACAAATTTTTTTCTGTTTCACAGTTTATGTGCATCAATTCGTATGCCGAAATCATGTTAGTTGTCCTAACAAGCACAATTTTATTTAATGTGTATTTTTAATGCAATTTTTTGTGTACTTTGTACTGATTTTTAATTCGAGTTGATTAGCTTTGTTTTTTCTTCGCTTTTATTTACTTAAGGCTCAACATTTCCGAAAGCCAAACCACAACATGGGGCAATCGTAGCAGCGCAACGGGGACTTGTACGGGTTCTTTTTTTGCCGTTATATTTTAACTGGTAGGTATATTTTTGTTTGTTATTGCATTATATAAGCTGAATAATAAATAAATTAATAAATTATTTTAGGTGGAAACGCCAGACAAATATCGGGGTTGCTTCACTTTTATTAATCATCTATATTTTACAAATTTGCAATACGTTTACTTATGTTTTTCATTCCAAAACAACTAAAGAAAATAATTTGGACAATCAAGTAATATTTTTGAACAAAATTTGTATTATTTTAAATTAATTTGTTTATTTTTTTTAATTGCAGGACATAAGTCTTGTGGAAATTGTTTTACCTATTGTATTAATGATCGTGTTGGGAGTAATGCATTCTCAAGTGGTAGCTACCGTCCTCACAAGTGAGAGGCGACCTTGTAGAACCAAGCAGAAAAGGTAAACATAAACGATATTCAGGATTGTAATTCTGAACTTATTTTATATTAATTCTGATTGAAGAAAACGAGTCAAAAGAAAATTATCCTCTAAATCTGCATCAACGGAACGTTCCTCGTGTTCAAGTTTTCCGTTTGCATTTTATTTTGGTGACGACAGCTTAGGAAATACAAAATCGTCAACGAATAGTCATAATGTGAAATCTAACAAACGCGATGTAGAGAAAAAAACACGGCGCAACGATTCCGCCGAAGAACAGCGACAAGAAATAAATGTGTGCCAAGATAGCAACGGAAGTGTGTTTAAAACTCCTGAGTCGAGTCCTCACACAGCTCGTGTTGGATCCGATGAAAAATCTGACATGGACACTCGAAATGATAGTGCTGTGCAGGACATCAGCTCTGGAGACGTCGAAACTGATTTATTACCTTCTGATGTTGAAGTTAAGAAGTCCACGTTGTTGAAACAAGTAGGAATTGCTCCAATAAAAAATAATAGTAATAGCAAGAATTGATTACTAGTAATCAATTCTTGGTAATAGTAATTTGTTAATGAAGGGAAAATATTTGCAGACAAGGCAGGTTAATTTTGACTCGAGACGATGCGTTAATAGACGGCGGCTGCCACGATCATTAACATTTTCTCAAACTGGTCGTCAAAATGATAGCTCTTGCAACAGTTCATGTGAATCGGAGGCCGATACAACATCGCCAAATACTCCGCTGAAGGTAATGAGACGACTTGAAAGATTCAAGGAATTTAGATTTTATATTTTTAGGAACAAACTTGTGATGGTGACTGGGTTATGACGACTAATACTGAAGGTGATAATAGTTACAGCTCTAATATGGAAACTGACGAAGGCCTTGTAAATGAGGATCCGTTTGGATGGAAATTACAGGTACTGAGGCCATTTTAAATAATGGTTTACAAATAATTTGTTTTACAAATTTTTTCTTTTCTTTTTAGAATAATTCACTCACAACTGTTCCAGCACCAACATTGCCGACTTCAGATAAAGGTTTTTACAAATTTTTTTAAAAAATCTTTTTAAAAAAAAATTAAATTTAAAAAATTAAATTAAATTTCTGTTTACAGTTAGTTGTACAATTTGGGAGGGAAAAGAAGTGCACAAAGTTGACTTTTCTGTGCTCGACATATGTTCTGTTATTATTCAACGGGTCGATAACACAACTATTGGCACTGACTACTTAGTCGCTGGACTAGGATTTGCAACCATGGTAGCTTTTTTACCTGCAGCTTTACGAATGCACGATGTACTAACAACGCAGCCTGAAGACTTGCTAAACGCTGGGAATTCAACATGGGATTTCATTACGACATTGCTATTTCTCGGCTTTGGAAATACTCTTAAGTAATATCAAAAATATGCCTTAAACAGATCTAAATTATTAATCTATATATTTATTTAAGGACTCGCACAGTGGTGTTGGCAGCCAAACTGAATAATTTTTGTTTAAGCATGCTTTTCTTTTTCTTGTTGTCTGTTGCTGAGCGAACTTTTAAACAGGTGCTACATTTGGAAAATTTAAAATTAAATTAAAAAGCAATGCTTTAAATAAACATTATTTGCAGCGGTTTTTATACGCCAAATTATTTTCTCATCTCACATCATCTCGTCGTGCTCGGAAATCAGATGTACCTCATTTTAGGCTCAACAAAGTAGGCAATATCAAAACCTGGTTATCAGTCAGATCATATCTAAAGGTATCTTCACATTTTCAAACGCAAAAATAATTGTTAAAAATTAATAATTTAATTTTCTTAATTATTTATTAGAGGCACGGACCCCAGAGATCAGTTGATGTAATAGTATCAGCTGCTTTTATGTTGGCTTTTGTTGTTATTTGTTTTCTTTGTTTTCAAGTTAGTATGATTATAATTATAATAATTAATTCTGTATTAACTAATATTACTTTAATTTTGATTGGTTTAGTTGATGAAAGATAGTGAAAATTTCGGTCACGCCTTGTTGCATTGGGAACTGGTTGTGTGGACCCTGGCGTTGGGCGTTTATCTGTTACGTTTCATGACCCTAGGTACAAAAATTAACAAAAAGTATGGCAATCCTTCTGTCCTCATTACCGAACAGGTTCGTGTCGTTGCTATTCATGCTATTGTTTTTATAATTTTCTGCTAAGTTAAAAGATTAAAATGTTTTCAGATTAATTTATACTTGCAAATGGAGCAAAAACCACATAAAAAAGAAGGACTGAGTTTAGCTAATAACGTTTTAAAGTTGGCAGCTGATTTACTGAAGGTAGAAATTTCTATTTTAATGTTTTAAACTGATAAAACCTTTTTTTTTTTCGATTTCTTTTATAGGAATTGGAAAGTCCGTTCAAAATATCAGGTTTATCTGCAAATCCATATTTATATAATATTACCAAATTAGTAATTCTGTCTGCGTTCTCTGCTGTAATAAAAGAAGTTTTGGGGTTCAAACTCAAGTTATACAAAATAAAAATTTAAAAGAAAAAATAACTGAAATTTAAATTAGATGATATGGTAATTTGAATGGCTTCTTACGCTGTTCGCAACTTAATGGTAGTATTTAGAGCATTTATTTGTGTCAAAAGTAATATTGTGTTTGTTTGTATGAATGGCGCTATTTTTTAGTTGACAGTGGTGTTGCATTATTTTAATTACGAGATTCAATAGATTTTAATTACGAGATTTCTTTTTTTCTTTGTTAAGGGATTGCTATTTATTACTTTATAGTAGTTTTATTTTGTTTGTATGTTGTTGTTTCTCCCTTTTTTCTTTAATTTGAATTTACTTTTCCGTCGTTACTTTGATGAGGTAATTTATTTAGGAGTGTTTTCACTGCACAACTTGTGATATACGACTGACATGGTCTGTTTATGGCTGTGAATAGTAATTTTGTTGTTTTAGTATTGTTAGAATATCTTAAGCTGCATAATCACTAATGTAATAAATCACAAATAATTTACCAATAAAAATTGTGCTGATAACCAAATCGTATAATTTGCGTCTTTATTAAAATTTTCATTTTTCTTAAATGGAATTTTGTGAAATGCCACTTAAAAGATTTGTGACGGTTGGTGATCAAAAGATATCAAGAAATTGTAAAACAATGGGAAAATATATAGGTGAACGCGAAAGCGTCAATTTTAAGTCATTACACCACTTTAGAGTCACGTCTGACAACTGAAATGGACTTTTCACGGTTCACAAAGTGCTGGCATCACGTGACTGAAATCAGAATTGTAGAACACCAGAACGATCAGTTGGGTTTTCCTTATGCGAGGTAATTTTATTTTAATTCCCTAACAAGTGCAGTTTTTTGGGGACAAATACGGTTTGATGTTTATTCATATTTTTAATTATTTTATTTTTTGTCTTAATGATTTAAGAGTGAATAACAATGGGAAAAATGGATTTATTTGTTTTGCTGTTTACATTACTGCAAGCCAGAGTTGGATTATGTGGAATGCACGACCATTGTGATAATTGTCAGACTAAAAAGTACAATCTACTGTGTTGCTATGTTGAAGAACAATGCTGCGAAAATCGTAAGATTGAATTTTAAATATTTTTTATATCAATTCAATAAATTAATATTTTTAAACGTTTTTTCCTGAATGTTGGAACAAAATGGAGTAATGACACGACATTAAGGAAAAAAGTGCTCTGAATGAATCACTTTAAAGTGATTAATTTTGTAAAAACAGTATTTTAAATTTTTTTCTAATTTTTTTTATTTCTTTCCGTTCAAATATTTTATTTAAATTATTTTATGAATTTCCATTTCTTATATTTCTTAATAGTGTATACTGACCAAACTTTATCTCAACTTGTGTCAACTACTTTAACACTTCCATCTGTAACAACAGGCAAAGAATCTGAGTCCAAAAATCAAACAACTCCACTTCCTCCAATGAATGTCTTTACTACACCAGATTTTTCAAATACAATTCCAAATCAAAATAAGACGGAAAATTCCACCGCAAGCACTTCTTCACCTAACCAGCAGCAGGAAATTATCACTAATCAGTCTCCAATGACCACCACCTCGAAAATTCCTTCAACTGACAATACCACTGAGAAGATTACTCAAACATCACCTTCAATTATTTCCATTGAAAGTATGATGACCTCGAATAACACTTCTACACTCAACCCCAATTCAACCACTTCAATTCCTGCGGATATATCAATAACTTTAACTACTAAAACTCCTGAGACAAATTCCAGCAATACCGGTAGTTCTCAAATTGCAAACTCAACAACTGATGCATTACCTTGGAGAACAACAAAAACTGAGGAAGTTTTATTAGCTAACTCAACCGAACCAGTGACAAGCACATCAGGTAAGAAGAACTAACTTTTTACCAAGAATACAGTCATCTAATCGTTTAAGGTCATATTTACAGTAGTTCCCTCAAATAAAAGCACTTCCGGTGAAACAACTTTAATGACCAACTTACCGTCATCGGAAAACATTTCAAGCACAACACAATTTACATCAGTAACGCCTGGTTTAAGTGGTTATATATTTGAAAATGTAACTCCAACTGCTTTAAATGTTTCCACTACTGTATCTCCATCAATTACCAAAGAGACAGTAACGCCCTTTTTAGTAATCAATGACAGTACACTTGCAGCAAATAATACAACAAATTTCTTATCGAGTTCAACTGTTAGTTCAACTTTTAGTCCGTTGAGCACTGAAAGTATAAATCCGTCTGGAAATGCAACATTAACTACAAATAAAGAGCGAGAGCCATCTGCTATTCCGAGTACAGAAATCACGAAAAAACTTGATTCTTCGGAAGTTATGACTACTGCTGGAACTACAAAAAGTCAAGATTCTGTAGAAGTTACGACTACTGGAACTACGAACAGTCAAAATTCTTCAGACGTTACGACTAATGTCACAAGTACTGAATCCACGAATAAAAGCCAAGAACCATTGCTTGTTTCGAGCACTGAAACTTCGATAAACAACAATAATAATAACACTGAGCCTGGAATTTTACCGTGGAGAACGACTAAAGCAAGTGGTGAAGAAATCAGCACACACAGGAACTTTGAGTTGAATGTAAGTGATACATTGTCAACATCAACTCCATCTTCCAATGATGTTACTACAAAGTTTGAAAACACGACAAAAGAGGCTATGAGTAGTTTGCCAATAGAAATAACTACATTACCTAGTCCAACAACCCAATCTGCATTAACTAATAATTCCGAAACCATAGAAACTTCAAGTGTCTCTCCGAAAAACGATACTACTGCTTCTGTATGGCAAACTGTGTTTAGTACACTTGGAACAGGATCAGAAGAGAATGGAACCCGTGAAATAAACTTAACTACAAAATCAAATCAACCCACTGAAGCCTCTGGTGCACAAACGGCGAGCACCAGTAAATTATCACCTGAAATTTCTACGCCAAATTCTTCCATCCCAATATCTCTAACTGCAATGGAAGCAACAACTCAGTTTAGTGCATTCGATGTCAACAATTCAAGTTTGCCAACTGAGCCTGTTACCCCACAAGCTCCAACTACTACCCAAATGTCTCCATCTGAAAATCTGCCAAATACGACTACTTTTGTCTCAGAAACCCCTACAGCATCGACAAGCCGCTTTAATTTTCTGAATTTATTCAAAACAACCATGACACCGCGTAAGAAATCAAACACCACTTCATCAGGTATTGCGGGAAAGCCAACTAAACTACCGACTGCAGAAATCAGTTTGGAAGACTCAGCAGCGACTACAACAACAAATCCAACATTAGAACCAAAATTTACAAGTTTGTCAGATGAAGAAGAAGAGGAATATTACCGTACTTCATTGCCTACAACTAGTAGTTCAAAAATTACAACTAAATCAGCATCAAAAACTACGAGTCATGCAGGGAAGACAACCAAAATTCCCGGTAAAGAAACAATAACGAGTACTTTATTCCCAGAATTGATCAGTTCAAAGAATCCAATTATAAAACCAAAATCTACAACAAAAAAACCTTTACATCCGTCTCAGAAAATTACAACTAAATCATCTTTGAGAAATGTAACTCAATTCTCATTAAGTCCAAGTACTTTAAAAGAATTTAATTCAACAAATTTAGAAAACACAACCAGTAAAAAAGCCCCTAATAATAAATATAATTTGCCGGAAAGTGACGAATACGAGAATGATAGTGGCGACACATCCTTGAATTCAGCTTCACGGAAGACGACAAAAAAACCGGCATACAACAGTGATGAGTACGAATCCAGTTATGAGGATGTAACTAGTTAAAGAGTTAAAATATTTTATTTTTAATAGTTTGATAATAATTTTGTTTTCCAACAAAGTTATTTTAGTAAAAAAAAAATTATTTTCAAATGGTCATTGGCTGATATTGCAGTTAAGCAACATTGGACAATTTTGTATAAAGTTATTTTAAATCAGAATGAAAATTATAATCCCTGTATTTAACTCTAAAGGTTAAAAAAGATTAAATACGTTATTAAAATTACAGTATTACTCATTCCTTTGTATTATACTTTTTTTTTTAAACAAAACAAAAAACATTTTCGGTCAGTAAAAACAAGCATTGAAAATTAAAATGTAAAAATAAAAGCCATTAGCTCGTGTTTTTATGCTATTTTCGAACTCTTTTAAACACATCTTCCGATATCCTTGCTTTTGTGTCCATTCTAAAGCAAGGAAAACGATATCATCAAGTTTATGTCAGTGAAACAACACCTAAATACCCTTTCAACATCCTGCACTCTTCCTGTACTTCTAAACGAATGATTTAAACCAAACAGGATATATGCCTTTAGACACAATATAAATTGAAAAATCATCTCGAGCATCGTTTCAGAAAATAATGTTTATTTTATATTATAAAAAACATAAGAAAATACATTATTACAGATACATCTATTTATCTATGTGCAATTTTTTCTCTAAGTCAAGATACTGATTTATAATTTCTTTTGCTTTTTCGTTAAACGAAATAGTAATTTCGTCTTCCATTTTTGCATATTTATTAGCAATTGCTTCCCATTCTTTCTGAAGCGACAAACGGCGCTCAGCTGCATCGTCCTCCTAAATAGCAATTATGAGAATAACCTTTTTGATCACAATAATTGTTGTTGTTTTCGTACCTCAATAACAGTTTCCGTGTTTAAAATTTTATCACAGTTTTCGACTGCAGTATTCACTGTTTGAATTATATCAAAAATAACTTGGTATAAATAGTAAACTTATTTTTGATTAAATTATCTTACAATTATCTTTCACAATCTGCAAGTCAGGCTCAGCTAAAGAAATGGCTCTATCCAACTGAGTTTCTCTCGTGTCAACCACCCTATCAAGAATTTGAAATAATCCATCTACATCATCCTCCTTTCGTTTACCCTAAAGAATTAAAAAAATTAACAAACTGATAACTTTTATCTAGATAATAGAAAAACTAAAAAGCACACCTCAAACTCCTTTTGGAAATAGTTTATTTCACCACTAACAAATGGATGGTGATCGAACAATCGACCTTGTAGTTCTTGTATATCTAAAAGAAATTGAAAAATTGAAAATATATAAATACGCAATTCTCTTTGACAAGTCATATGATACCTTTCAGAATCATTTTCAGTATAGGGTCTGTATCCATCGCCATGACAGAACAAGCAGAACAAGCACGGATAGTATAAACCAAAAAACAAGACAGCAACAACAACCAGTGTCAACAAGGCCGACAACGCGAGCGCTAGACTGTGTATTTCCGGTTTGAGTTTTCAGTTTTTGCAACTAGGGAAAATTGAAAAGAAGTTTCCTTCCGGAATTTGTACCCATGAATCTTTGCGAATAGCATTGGCCGGTTACCGCCATGGGTGAGTAAAGTGTTGCTTTGCAAATCTATCTTTTATTTATTTTTAAACAACCATCTGGCTTTATAAGTTAGATATTATTTTCTAAAATACGTGTCTAAATCTTTCTCAATTCGTATTATGAAGAATTTTTAAGTCAAAGAGAGATTTTACAAAGTTTTTTGACGCTATCGTGTCTGCCGCCACCATGATTGCGTGGAACCTCATTTTTGATACAGAACACCGATTTTTTGTGCAGGTATTTCTAGAGATCACTGGCATAAACGTCGGAAGACAGGAGGTAAAAAGAAGCCTTTGAGGAAGAAGAGGAAGTTTGAATTGGGCAGACCTGCTGCAAATACAAAGGTAAACCATGTGAAAGCAAAAAATGGCGGCGATTGTGGTGTAGTAATTAACGAAAATGTTTGGTTTTTAGCTTGGTCCCAGAAGAATCCATACAGTAAGAACACGTGGTGGAAACAAGAAATATCGAGCTTTGCGATTGGATCAAGGAAATTTTTCTTGGGGATCAGAATGTAAGTTATAATTGCATTATGCCTCGTGTGTTTTCGGTGGTTTAAATATAAATATCTCGTTTTTTAATTAAAATGAGTTAGGATGATGTAAAAATGGCGTGTCAATTGATACAAAATGATATTAACCTAACCTATGCTAATACTTTCTGAAATCATTAAAATTTTTGAGGGTGGTAAAATTTTGAAATTTTTGGGAATTTTAAGTTTTTTGATTGCTTCAGGCTGTACTCGTAAGACACGTATCATCGACGTTGTGTACAATGCTAGTAACAACGAATTGGTACGAACGAAAACCTTGGTGAAGAATGCGATTATCGTAATTGATGCTACACCGTTTCGACAGTGGTATGAGGCCCATTATGCCATGCCTTTGGGAAGGAAAAAGGGAGCTAAATTGGTACGTTATAGAAAGTCTTTTTAATGTGTGCAGTGGAAAAATAATTGAATTCTATGTAGACTGAGGCTGACGAAGCTGTTTTGAACAAGAAGCGCTCCAAGAAAACCGAGAAGAAATACAAAGAGCGTCAAAAGCATGCTAAAGTAGACTCACAATTGGAAGACCAGTTCATGACGGGCCGTGTGTTAGGTACGATTTAAAAAAATATTAATTTATTAGCCAAGAAGTAAAGTGATGAACATTTTAACCCAGAAAATTATGTTGGCAATTGTCATAGTTACACTGATTACTTATTTGAAATTCGTATTTTTTTGAATTATTTTTGCAAGAAACTTTTTGCTAATAAATTTTGTGTTTTGTTTTAGCTTGTATTTCATCGAGGCCAGGACAGTGTGGACGAGCTGACGGCTACGTTATGGAGGGAAAAGAATTAGAATTCTATTTAAAGAAAATAAAAGCCAAAAAAGGCAAATGAAGATGTAGTACTGTATTTGTACTTGATCTTTGCAGAAAATAAAAGTATTCCTGTGAACTTATTTCTTTCTTGTGTTATGATATAAATCCAATTAGCTCTATTGACGCCGATTATGCCATGCCTTTGGGAAGGAAAAAGGAAGCTAAACTGGTAAGTTATAAAAAAAAAAATCTTTTTAGTGTGAGCAGTGAAAAAATAATTGAATCTATGTAGACTGAGGCCGGTGAAGCTGTTTTGAACAAGGAAGACGGAGAAGAAATACAATGAGTGCCAGAAGCATGCAAAAGTATAACCACAATTGGAAGTTCAAGACTGGCAGCGTGTTAGGTACGATTTTTTAAAAAATTAATGGTGCTATTAACCAAAAAGTAAAATGATGAAAACTTTAATCCAGAAAATCATGTTGGAATTGTCATAGTTACACTGATTACTTATTTGGAATTCGATATTTTTGAATTACTTTTACAAAAAACTATTTTGCTAACAAATTTTGTTTTTATATTTTAGCTGTATTTCATCGAGGGATAGTGTGGACGAGCTGACTATGTTATGGAAGGAAAAGAAATTTATTTAAAGATTATAACCTTCGTACTTGAACTTTACAGAAAATAAAAGGACTATTACTGTGAAATTTATTTTTTTTCTTGTATTGTGATAAAAATCCAATAAGTTTTTATTGCGTTTGGTTAATGTGAAACTTAGTCGTTACAGGAAATAAAAAAGCTATTGATTTATTATTATTTTTTGTGTTTCCTGCGACGTTGTAAGATCGATTACGGTATATTGATGAAAATTGAAACGTGGTTAATATGGTTGCTTAGTATTAAGTGAAATGCGTTGAGCGACGCCCAGCGGCAATTTATTACCGAGCAAGAAGCTGCGATGGCGGCGTCGGAGAGAATTATAGTAGTATACGACCGCCGTGTGGGAAATAAACCAGCAATTACAATAAATTTAGAGGATGTCAAGAATTTTAGCCAATTCGAAGCTAAATTGCGCACGGTAATTAATAAGTTTTATTCCCGAAATGAGTCAATATATAAAAAGCTTGTACATAGTTCAGGATATTGATATTCAATACCTGAACACCGGAATAAAATAAGTTTTACATTTCTCCAGAAAACAAATATATAGATTGGTTTTTTTAATTTCCTTTCGCGCTAACCATTATAAATATGTTTTATATTCTGAAATAGGTTTTTAATACCTCCAGCAACGATAAAATTATTATCTGCACAACTAGCAGAGAACTTATTGAAAATGATGACGCATATAGTAAGACATTACTTCTCTGTTTATTTCTTGCTCGAATTAATGTTTATATGCAATTTCAGATAACTTGGAAGATGATGAAACGTTATATCTTCTAACTGACAAAAGTCAAAAACTATCTGCACCAACTCAAGAACGAGTTCAATACATGCCACATTATGACACGTTGGTTAAGAGTGGAATGTACGAATACTATGCATCTGAAGGGCATAATCCTCTTGGTAAGAATTAATTTTATAATTTCATTAGTGATTGATTGTTGTTTTTACGTGGAACTTAAGCGTACGCTTTGGCCGAGCTGATTGATAACTCGTTAGCTGCCACTGCATCAAATTCGGGTCCAAGAAGCATTGAAATACGCTTAGTGAGTTTTCTTTTTAATTTTAACAGGAAATTTTATTTTATAAAATTAATTTATTTTTGCTTTTTCTTGCGAAGATGTTAGAAGACGGGGAAAAAAGTACAATTGTTGTTGGCGACAACGGTGTTGGGATGACTTCGCGGCAACTCAACAACTGGGCAATTTATCGACTTTCTAAGTTTATTCGAAAGGATACGTTGAATCAATCAAAGTATTAAATATATTTTTTAAAATAAAAATAAATTATTTATACTTGTTATTCTTTAGCGCCGAAATAGACGATGACGATTCTTCAAGCGAACCAGCTCCACGTTCACTAAATAGTGATATCTCTTATTTTGGCGTTGGTGGAAAACAGGCTATATTTTATATTGGCAATTCGACTCGGGTCTGTTATTAAATGATATTCTTATTTTCGCTAATTAATTAAATCAATAAAATAATTACAGATGATAACAAAAACAAAGGAGTCACAAGATGTACACGAATTAACAATTTCGAAGGAAGACTTCGAGAGGAAAGAGAAAAAGAAAGAAGCTATTTATAGCGGTTTTATTCACAATAGACAAGTATATAAAAATTCACATTGAATTTATTTAAGTATGTCAATTTACGGTATTTATTTATCTTTAAGGCTGGTGATGTTAGTCATCTGGCACCCGATGATGATCATGTGCGAAAAATAGTTCAGGAAGAAAAAGCATTACAGAGTTTCACTTCAGTTGTTATTCAGGGATTGTCTCAAGATCAAATTTACTATTGCAAGCATAGTTTCAAGTGTATATGTAGACAATTAGCGTAAGACTTACTCACTTAATATTGTTAATTTGATGCTCAGTAATCGTGTTTATAATGTAGACACATTTATCATTATTATCTTCATGGCGCTCAGGGAAACCATGGTGGAAATGAAAACAAATCTACTAAAAAATCATCGACACTTTCTAATATTAATATAAATGTAATTGAAATTTCAGTTGTTATTTACAAATAGTTATTAATTTTTTGTCTTATAGATCAAATTGTGGGTTAGAGGGATTAATCCTAAAACTGTTAATTTAAGAAGTATAAACGACGATCTTCAATCACTATTTATCCAATCGGCTGAAAATTCATTCGAATTCAAAGCTATTATAGATGTGACTGGAATTGTAGAAGGCATTCTGCGGTATCACCCCTTTCTTTATGATCGAGAAACATATCCAACAGACAATAACGAGATAATTAGTAAGGAGACTAGACATTACATGATAATTGAAAATGAAAATAACTAAAGGTTTATTCAGGTCCAGAAAACGAAGACGAATACGATTACCCACTTCCCGAACGGCCGGCCAGAGGTCGAAGGCCGATTTTCGAATGTTATTGGAATGGACGGTTAATTCCTTATACGACAATTGACGAGTATTTTAATAATTTTGAATTTAAGATCAAGATATTATACAATTTTTTTCTTTTTGAAAATTTAGGTTTGATTGGTGCAGTCCTCCAAAGAAAATGAAAAATATTCCACTAGATTGTTATAATAGGTTAAATAACCTAATGTTAAACCGCTTTATTATTTTATTGTTTTATTATTATTTTAAATTTGAAAAATAGAGTTTCTGGTGTGCTGTGGACTAATGAAAAATTTCAAGTGAGCACAAATAAATTGACATTTCTGGACCTCGAAAATCGATTACGCGATAAAAACAACACAGTATTTTGTCGTGTTATTAACGGCCAAGTATGTAATAAAGAGTAACGTGTAATGATAGTTTTTAACTTTATTTTTCGTTCTAGGAAAGAAGAGGCAATATTGATAAACAATTCACAGACTGGCTAAAAGAATGTCACGAGAATTGTGATAAACAAGTTAAGTTTTGCAACTTTCAAGACATTGTTATGCGAACTGATTTGCCGAGAAATCGACAGCATCCTTGGGCTTCTTATCACAGTATCGAATGGGATGGGAAAACATACAAGAAAGGACAGATGGTAATTTACTGCATTTTTAAACAAATGTTTTATTGATTGTTTATTATTTCTGTAACTTAAAGGTTCGAATGCAGCGGACGGTTCCCACCATTTATGGAACCATTCAACGATTTCTTTTATTTGGCGATTATGATGGTGAAATATTTGCAACAGGTGGTGATGTTGAAATTATTCGGGTAAAAAAATAGGATTATTTTAATATTCTAGTTACTTAAAATGATTTCTTAATAGGAACCAATGTCGGTTTATGGCGAGATTAAAGTGTTGCCACTCTCTAAACTTGATCGTATTGCAACTGAGCATCACATCAAAAGATCGCTAGAAGAAGAGGAAGAAAAGTAAAAACCCATTCTTTTGAAAATGAAATGTTCAAAAATGAGTAATTTATTACACTTTTAAAGATTACCTGAAAAACTTATAGTCTCTTGGCCAGAAGGTGATGAGGTGCTTCCAAATGAAAGAAGATCTGCAGGAAGGACAATCGGTGCAATTAAAGTTGAGATTAAAAACCGGCGGGGAGAATTTATTCAGAAATTGCCTGGATCAGCACAAAGGAAGTTGTTAATTGAATTAAAGCTTATTTGGCACTGTAAGTGTATTATTTCTTAATATTTTCTAAGTGATGAAATTATATTTTCTAAATTCAGCCTCGTGTGGTGACCAAACTATTGCAAATCACTTCTCGGCACACGCAAAGAATTGGCCGTATTGGTTTAGAAAAATGGGTACGCATTAAAATATTTATTGTTGAGAAGTTTAAAAATATTTTTTAATCACTAGAAAACATAAGAAATCTTGGGCCTTATACATTAAGTCTCCACACAGTTTTCAATGATGTCGAACGGGCTGCATATATTGGAAAAGACTTACCGAGTTATAAATTGAAATTTACTGTGGTTGGTACGTATATTAGTTTAAATTTAAGTGTATTTGCTAACTACGTATTTTTGAAATATTTCATATGTAGAAGCTGGACCAGAACGTTTTACTGTTGGTCTATTAGATGGGCCTTTTCGAATTGGTGTGCCTTTTCAAATACCTTTGGAATTTCAAGATAAATTTGGCAATTCAACAAAGCCCAGCAATAAAATAAAACCAGATTTAAAAGCAAGGTAAGGGAAACAAAGTTAGCAACAGTTGGAGTAGTGGCATTTTATTTTATTTTATTTTTGTATTTCATTTTTAGTGGTCTGCACTTACGTTATGAGACAACACAATTGAAAAGCAGTTTGCTTGTAATAAAAGGCATCGTTGCAAAAGGGATAGTTGATTCCAATGCTGGAAAAGTACTATTAATAATAAATGCTAAAAATATAATTCTGTCATTCAATATTTTTTTTATTTATTTAGAATTTTAATCTTATTGTAACAATTCCTGGGTTAGAAGAAGATTCCCAAAGTCTGAAAATTAGATTATTACCTGGTCCACCCAGCAAACTTCTAGTGAAACCTTTGGCTGAATCATTTGAAATAGAAAACGGGTCTTCGGTTTCATTTGAAGTTTCAGTTCATGACATCTCTGGAAATTGTACATCGCATCCAAAACTATCAGTTATGTGCAAGGTATGTAATTACAAATATAGCAATATATTATTGTTAATACAATTTTTCTAGTTTTTCGACGAGGATATAAATTTTCCTGCCTACGTAGCCGACTGCTCTGCAGCAGGTCAGATTGTTTTAACAGGCCCACCACTTTATTTAAAAAATGCTCAATGGGCCAAAACAATAAAGGCGAGGATCGAAGTACAGGTAACATTCATTTAAGTGCTTTTATCAGTACAAACATTAAACAAAAATCTATTTCAGGGTCGTTCTGACATCGAACATGTAATAAAATTAATTACAATATTGCCTAGTAGTCGTGCCACAAGTTTAGAATTATCGTATGAAGATGAAAGTGGAGAACGCATAATAATAGAAAAAGATAAGGATTTATTTTGTGTTGCTGGTAGCGTTTTAAAAGGATTAGGTATATTAATTTAAAAAAATAGTTTGAATGTGTTTACATCTTTTTTGTTTTTTTTTGTTTAAAAATTAGCTTTTACTATTTTTGACGAAGGTAGTCGCGAAATTGAGCTAAGCCCGTTTCAACTTTCTAGATTTAAAGTAAATTGGGTGGCAAATGTAGATAAAAATGATATTAAACTTGGGCAATTACCGGATATCAACATCCCATTGTCAGTAAAGGAGTGCAAATATTGCAATATATCTATCAGTGAAGATCTGGATTTTGGATTTACAATCAAGTACAGTTATAAATAAATGTACTGCAAAATGTTTGTGAATTAACCTATTGATTTGTAGAGTTAAAACTGGCGAACCAGCTTCAATTAAATGCGCTTGCAGTGGATCTAATAAAATACGCTTGGGTGAACTTCTCACATCTGATATTTTGGTGATGGTTTCCGATGAACATGGCAATAACATTAAAAAGGTTTGCAAACACATTCAGCTTTATTTTTAGTTTTTTAAATTTATTTTATTATTTTCCACTTTGTAGTTGCCACTATCTTCATTAGGAAATTTGGAAATTACTGGGGAAGGTCTGGTGACTGATCACATGGTTCGGGCTCTGGGTCAAAACGGGGGATTTGTTATAAAAGGAGTATCGTTTGCAAATAGGGAGCTTGGTTTCCGTGAACTTAAAGTTTCGTGGTGCAGCCTCACCGATTACGTTCGTTTGCAGATGATTGCTGGCGCTCCAGCTAAGATCTTATTGCCAGAATTTAATGTGAACGAGGTAAATTTTAATAGAATTATTTATTTTTTTAAGGTTAACATTTTTTGTTGTTGTTGAATTAGCCAATTACTGTGTGCAATAACACTAGTTTTGAGAAACCTCTGGTCATTCAATTAGCTGATGAAGATGGAAATGCTTGCAATGATGGGAATATTAAAATTCAATTGGGAATCGATGATGGACTGAAAGTATTTTTAGTTTGTGGCATTCAACTCTGCAGTTTTATTTTATCTATTATTCTTTTAGGTAGCGCCAGTGCCACAGCCAATGAAAACAGATAGTAATGGTCGTGTAAATTATGGGAAACTTAC
Organism: Stenotaenia linearis; assembly: GCA_034700445.1. Taxonomy (NCBI): domain Eukaryota; kingdom Metazoa; phylum Arthropoda; class Chilopoda; order Geophilomorpha; family Geophilidae; genus Stenotaenia; species Stenotaenia linearis. The sequence goes on from JAQIXT010000110.1 coordinate 40,591, forward strand.
AGTGAATGTAAGATCGAGGTATTTCTGATTGATTTTAGTGATCTGAAAATGATGCATAATTAAATGTTATTCTTTTATTAGCCACATTCACCCAATTTGTCCCGAAGGTTTATGTGAACAAAACTGTCGTGGTATATTTACAATCGTTCCCAAAGCGTTTTGTGGACGAAATCTTATAACGGGACCAAGTTTAAGAATTCATGTACCATCAGACCACAATAAAGCTGTGGCTTTGCATATAGATTATAACAAAAACTTGACGTATACCGTTGGTGAAACTCTAACTGGTAATTGATTTACGTTAGTTAATGTTGCCGATAATAAAGTTTTTGTATTAGAATTTCGTTTGAAGGTCATTGCGGAGGACGGAAGCGTTTTAGATTCAATCAAAGTGAGCGAGGTTTCAATGAGAATGTGGAGAACTGACGGAATGCAGAGAAAACCGACTCAAAAGGTTTTTTTATTTTTAATGCAATGAAAATTATCATTTTTAAGAGTTTTTTTTAATTTAAAAAAAAAATGTTTGTTTTTCTAATTACTTAGGCTATTACGTTTATGCCAAATCAGTCAATAAAAACAGATGAAGTTGGTTTGTTTACGTTTCGGTAAGAGTCAATCATTATCGATTGCTTCTTATATTAATTATTTTTTTACTTTCTATTAGCGATCATACAATTCCAGAAATAGCAGGTGCTTATAATATAATGTTCGTGTACGAGTCTGTGAAATCTTCGTTGAATAGCAGCGTTGTAAGATAAATTATTATTATTAAAAAAAGGATTTAACATTTTATTTTTTTTTTTTTCTTCCAAGATTGCAATTAATGTAAATGCCGGTCGGCCAGTTAAACTAGAACCAGCACAAAACTTACTTACGCCAACAGTTTCAAACAGTTCAAAATTAATAAGCCGAACTTTATTTAAAAATTTAAAGCTAGAACTTAGGGTTTGTGATTTAAAAAAATAATTATGAACATTTACAATTAATTTTGATTTTACAATAGGATTCGTTTGGAAATGCAGCAGGAGCTAATCTTCTTGGAAAAATAGCAGTTCAGATAAAGTGCAATTCGTCAGTCACTGAAATTCCACAATTGAGTGGTGGTGACGGCATTATTGAGGTTCCGTTACGAAAAGGACAAGCAGAAGTTCAGGTACAGATTTTTAAAAAAGACAAAAAGAAATTGAAATCAGATTTGATTTTTCTATTTTATTCTTTTTATTTCTTCTGTTAGAATTTAATAATTGAAGAGAATACTCCAGGAGTAGATGGCCAGGAATATATCTTGCAGTGTACAGTTCACATTCCAAATTTACCGCGAAACCATTGTATTCCAAATTGCAATATATCATTTTTATTTTATAATGGTAATTTAAGATTAAATTTATCTCACTGATTTTCATTAATTCTGTCTCATCAATTTAAGATTTTAAGAAGCAATCAGCGATGGCATCTTTATCAAGGGAAAGAGATTTTTTGATTGAGAAAATCAAAATGTACAAATTAGCCAACGAAACACTCGAACACGAAATTAGTGAATTTAAAAGTAAAGGATTGTTGGTTTGAATTTTATTTCACATTAGAATTTAAAATTATTTTTATTTTTAGTGTCAAATCAGGTCGCTTTGAACGATGAACAAAGGCTAAAAATTGAGCTTGCAAACCGAGGCATATTGGCTCAAAATTTGCAGTCGTGTGAAAGCGTTGATCAACTGACAACAAATTTTTCACGAGAATTACAAGAAATTATATCCAAACCACGTCGCCAGCCAGGATTGGTCCCAGCTCCAAGAGATCCGGAAGTGCTGGGAAAAGTGAATAATTGAGAAGCAAAATTAAATAAGATGATCTTTACTTATTTGGATTTACATTTTAGATTGCTTATCTGGCAGAAGTAGTTGGGAATGACATTGCGCAAGTGTTGTCTTGGCATATGTCTGCAGATATGGATTGCATAATCACTCACACACTATCGAAAGTAAGAATAGTAACAGATAAAGAGTTTTGTTAAATTGATAAATCATACTTGCAGGCCAAAGAAATCTATAATAAAACTAAAGGAAGTCAACAAGTATTGGCATTGGATTCACTTTATAGGAAAAATTTGCCTGATTGGAACAAGTATTTTTTATATTTTTAATTTTATTATTATTAATTTTATTAATATTATTAGCTAATTCCGGTTATTTTTTACAGACCTTTACCACATTTAAAAGTGAAGGGAAACTACCGACCTACTGGAAATCCGATGTATGCTAGAGAGTTATTTTTATTTAAGCAAGACCCTGAAAACTGTAAACTGGGTAAATGTTTTAATTTTTTTTTAAAAAAGTAATGAGTAAATAATTATGTAAAAATTTAAATTTTTTTTAGTATTTGGAATGTTATTGGGCGATACTATCGTTCTGGATACTCTAGACGATGCAACTGCTTATCGGCAACAAGTTGTAAAATTCACTTATTGTCCCACTCTACTGACTCGTTTGGGAGACCGTATTAGAAGTAACGGAAAATTTGGAGGTCAGCAAAATCGTGCTCCTCCTTTGGACAAGTTAAAAGGGGCTGTTTTTGGAGAACCGTTGCATGAAAGATATAAGCAACTCATTTCTTTAATAGGTTTGATTTACACCTACAATGCTTTATCTTAAATATTCAAACGTGTTTAAATTTTTTTGAAAGAATTGTTGCAAACTTATCGTGCTGCTATGTGTCGTCGAGTGCAAGCTCAGAAGGAATTAAGTGAAGCCGAAAATGAAGAACGAAAGTCGGAAATAAAGGAAAATAAGGGAAAATGGCAAAAATTAGAAGTGCAACTCATGTCAATTGAAGAAAGATTAGGTAAATCCTTTTTTTTTTTTTGAATTAATTTTTCTAAAATTAATTGTTACATTGTTTTATTGTTTTTATTTTTAGGAATGAATTTGAATAAAAGTAGAACTGGAACAAGAGCGTCGTCAAGTAGGAATGCGAGAGCCGGAGAAAGCGATAGCTACAGGCAAACAAATATTGAAGAAGCTATGGAGAGCAATGGAAGTAGCACTTCACCTCGTGTTTTGACACGGAGAAGTTTCCAAACTCCAAACAACAATTTTACACCAGCAAATACCAGATCGCGAAGAAATCTTGAATCCCCTGGACGACCTGACGATCGAAAGAGACGTAAAAGGAACGAATAATGCATTATTACAATACATCAAACACATGGGATCATATGGATTTCATTTTTTAAATTAGGGTTTGCATTCTTTTACACTTTTTATTACTTTTTTGTTTTTGTTTTATTATTATTGTATCTGTTAATTGAATTTGTTGTACTTCTTAACTTGACATTTAGATTTATAAAAGTATTTGCGAGATAATTTGGCTAAACTTAACTAGAAAGATTTTATGATTAGTTTATGCAACTATTAATGTTTTATTGGATTATTTTTTAGCTTCATTTTATTTATTTTCATTCACAAATCACTGCCATTCATTTCTTAAATTTTACAGTGCAATTTTCTTAAAAAGAATTTTATGAAATCAGTTAAATGTAAATGTTATTGCTTGCAATAGTTGAAATTTATATATGGGTGTTGCCTATACTTGTTAATCAAAGATATATAAATGTATAAATATTCAGTTATAATCATACGTTATAATTTTATCACAGAGACTAGTCATATGTTGCACCTGTTGAAAAGTGGTACGATTTAATTCGGAATTGTATTACGATAATATTAAAAGAAAATAAATTTATTTTCAAATTTCGATTAATATTACCCATTGTATAAAATTAAATTTATTTTTTTAGAGGTGAAAGATTATATTTTTCATAGTTAAAAAAAATTGCTTCTTTGAAATGTAACATTTACAAATTGTACATTAACATATTCAAGTAAAAATACAATTTTTTTCTCTCAAGTGTAAGCTTTAATTTTTTTATATCCTTTTTCAAATGTTTCTTGCCCTCGGGCTGTGGAAGATGCTCGAGCAGACATGCGCTGCGTATTCGCACGTGGTTGGAGGCCACTTACAGACGCGCGTCGAGAGATCATTCAAGGTCTATCGGGGTGAGTGGTCGCCGTTTCATTCTATCACGGCGTTTCGTTGCTATGGATATGGTGAGATTAGCACCCTGAGGCTGACAGTGCATTCCATTCTCCTCTTCACTATCGACTTATCTTTGTTTTCAAAGCATCATGAACAAGGTAAGACTTTATTTAAATGTAAATTCTTGCAATTGGAAAGGCTATGACAATTTAATTTCTTCAGTTGTAATAAATTTTTAAAAAATGTTTCTCCAAAACCTGTCAATATTTTTTTAAGAGTGTACAAAGCTGCATACTAATAAGAAACAAAGAATACTTTTTGCTTTTACTTTTGCTTTTTATTTTGCACTCTGCTGGTCGAGCGTAACTACACGCTGAAATTAAACGAAGACCAGTATTTAATAAGACCTTGTTATTTAAAATGAAATCTCACTTTCAGATTTTTAGCTTTAATCTGACTTTCCCACACTTAAACAAAAATTTAATTTTTTTTTATACTTTCGATTCAAAAAATAGTTTATATTTCTCAGGAGGTAATAAAAATTACCGTTTCTTTGCATGTCAATTCTCATTGCTAAACAAGCAATCATGGTAGTTTGGTAATTTAAATTGACCTGATATGAGAGGGAAAGTACACAATGTACTGTAATTTGAATGACGCGCCTTAATCAAGCAAGAAATTTAGCGGCTCAACTGGACGTCCCATTTGTAGGCAAATTTCGAGGCCATCTTAAGGGCGGAAAAGATTATTGCTAGCCTGGATCCACCCATATCTCTTTCCTTTATCAACTTTTCTCCATCAGTCTGCAGAAAACTATCGATCATGACCCATTTTTATCTTCCCTTCTTATTCAGTTTCGTTTGGCCATTTTTGACTTTTATGCCGCCCATCAGGGGGCCATCCTCCCACACCCTATTCTCTAAAACCGGGGATTTGGGATGGGTCATTTATTTATTATTTTTTGTGCTAAATTGCAAAGGTTATTTAAAACTCAGTTGTCTGAAGAATTTTCTTCATAAATTATAAGAGAGTTGAAATGTGCCACGCTCTGATGAATTTTCTATTGAAATATGAACAACTCGTAAAGCAATAACAATTTACCACAAAAGCCATAAATATTTTTTCGTTTGTTTGTTACTTAAGCAATTTGTGAAGTTCAGTTGACTTTGTTGTTTTTTGTTTTTTTTATTTTTTTTCCTGTCGTGTGTTTAAAATTTTTTTTAGTTGTTGTTGAATGTGTTGATTCATACAGCGATGATTCAACTGGTTTTTGATCGAAGAACTTCTAAGAAAGTCATCCGGGAAAATATGTCCTGTCAAAGAACTTTACCTTGACTTCCGCTCATCGTAAAACATCGCACTTCACGAGCACACAAATCGTAAATCTAATCTAATTTGTCTCTGAAAACAACATATTAGTTTCACAAGCATGTTATTCTTAAAATCACTTGTACAAACTTTAATTTTTTAAGGTCTTTACTTTAGAGGCCTAAACATAAAGAGCGATTTTAGCGATTTTTGGTATAGATTAACAGCTCTTCCCTTTTCTTTTGATCCAGGGAGGGCCAAGGTGAGAAGCCCCAGGTGCCAGTTGCCCTTGATGGGCCAAGGTTGCCAACGTTCCGAATAAACACAACTTTTTATCCCATACAATCATTTACACACAGAGGGTAATTCAAATACACGCATATAAATTATCCCGGGTTAAAAACCCATGACATCATTTTGCATACTTCACATAGAACCAAGTACTTAACGAAGATCGTGATCTGAAAATAAATCCCATAAAAGCATCTTAACTATTTGATAATTATTCCACCTCGATTATAAAAAATAAGTTCAAACTGAGGACTTTGGCCACCAATTTTTTCCCCTTACTTTCTTTCGCATTTTTTATTCTTGGAGAGGGATATAAATTTCCTGGGAGTATGTGGCAATGGGGCTGATGTGACATGTGCCTATTTTACCAATTGCATCATTTGTGCCGCACTGTGACTGTAGTCCTTATTTCATGTCCCGCGTGTGTTTTGGGGTTACCTAAATTTATTATCCACAAGTAGTGGTGTACTTTGTCTATAATCTTTTACAGCAAACTGAAATGAGTCATCGTAGAGTATTTTTTAAAAATGATTTCGGTATACGTTACCGTAGAATAATTGCTACCTGAATTTGTAATCATAAAGTTGAAGGCTTTTTTATAAGAAAATTAAACTTGGAGAAAGTTCCGATTCAATATTCCAGAAAATAATCTCGACAGTTTATCAAGGTTGATGTATTAGGATTTATTTCTGCAAAATCACAAGTGAAAACTTCAACAAGAGATAAGGAAAGTACGTAATGCTAATTAAGTACTTATTAAAGAAAATTGTTTGCAGACAAGACAATATCAGACCTCCGACCTTGAAGTTGATAAAAGCGAGAGGGAATGAAATGTCAATGACCCTTTTAAAAGTATATGCTCTGAGGTCAAATGCAGCTTCATCTCCAATCTCCAATCTTTTATAAATTTAATGAGATTCAATTCTAAGAAAAAATTTTATTTACACCCCTGACAAATAAAGTCAAATTATGTTTCTTGCGTTTTCGAGAGGCCTTCAAATGATGTCATGTTTACGTCATTTGTATAAATTTGTTTGACCTTGTTGCTTTCAGTTTTGGCTTTAATGTCATTGTCATTCATCACGAAATTTTATAAAAGGAGAAATTAAATAATAATAAAAAATATTTCGTGACGAACGAGGATGTTTTAAAATCATCAGACTTAAATTTTTCCCATCGCAGAGCTCCACCTATTCCTTCAACAACTGTAATTAAAGTTTGAGTAGCCATAAATGACGTATTACCACTTGCAATTTACGACATCAAATTGTCTCATTGCCCTTAAATTTCGTCTATAAAGACGGTGAAATTGTCAAGATGGACCTACATCATTCCAGATTCAGATAAACACATACAATAATCCATTGCATTGTTTGAGATGAGAATAAGATTGTGTGCCACATAATAGAATGATGTCAAGTTACGAATGGGTTGTTATTGTCGTTAGATGTTTGAAGTGGCATCAATTATTTAATTATTTATGGGATACCCATATTATTTTCTATGGTGGGTTGCAACTCTTATTCTCGCTTTACCTACTTTTATAGACCTACTTTTGCAGTGCAAAATTGAAAATTTCGATTGTGACAATCGTAAAGTTCTTTTAGAGCTTTGACATTGTGAAAGTCATTAATTCGGAGATGAAAATGTAACGTTATTACAATGTGTATGTAAATAAACATTTTTCACTGTCATAAACGTAGCGAAACAAAGGGTTTGTAAATTGATTGCCCCTTTAACTGAAGGTTGTATGAAATGACTAAACAATGAAATTGGCGTTATATTGCTATAGTCAATTTCCCATTGAATTTCACAACCTGGCTAAAAAATTCTATACATGATGCAAAATGATGTCATTAAACATAATTTATCTTGACTGCTTACATATGGACATTATTTATAAAAGTTTATAGTAGGAATTACTTGATATACAGAGTAATTGCCGCACGTGAACGACGACCTGCAAAACTAGTAAATTTAATAAAACAAAAGATGGGTTTAAAAAAAAAAAGATTAAAAAAATAAACAAACAAACAAACAAAAAACAGAATTTTAGCCTTGTCGAGGCTGAATCTCGAGAAAACAATCTGTGGCCAAGTTATTTTCCCTTTCGTTTCCCAAGCGCACGTATAATAACACAATAAGTCTATTATAAACGAAGGATGTCCTATAAAATGGATTTGTTATTTGAGGTTTAAAAAGTTGTCTACATATAATAAAATATTATTGGGTCGTTGAATGGGTTTTTTCTTGATTTCCTTTCCTAAGTAGTTTAAAATTATATTACTTTAAAAAAATTGAAGTAATTTTCTCTGTCCTTAATGGACGCCCATCTTCATTTTTTTTTAAATTTTTTCTTTTCAGTTATGACATTTTGATCTTTCTCACATCCTTATCTTCATTTCTAGTCCCTTAGCTTTTTATTTTCTTCATTTTTTATTTTTTATTTTTATAAATTCAATTTTTATAGGTATGTTAAGTGACTGTTATCAATGACAAAGAAAAACATTCGATTTGAATTTATTCACATACATATTTATAATATTTGAAGGTCACTGTATCTACAACCATTTCAGTTCTTGTTTACAGATCATAATGTCGTTATTATAAATTTTTATTTATTTTCCATAATGATAATTTATATCTGTATTTTTCTCTAACAAAGGATCATTTAGAATTTATATCGTCAAGATCTACGACCAATCCTGACTACTTGCCTTATTCCACACATCGTACCGCGCCGTATCTACTATGGGATGATGCAGTGAGTCATGCGAGTTCTTCACGCACCTGTTGCACATGCACTTGCTGCCGTGCTCTCACAATAACGTTGATAATTCTTCTTGTGAGCTGCGTATTTGCCGTCGTGGGTGTAGTCATTTATTTAGGCAGTAAGAGTTCATTTCAAACGAGTGCAAGAGTTTTCACACTTTATATTATTCCTTATTATTTGGGTCAATTATAAATAAAATTGAAATTAAAATTTATAATGGGGGTTACTATATTTATGAAAAGAGTGTACTATTTGTTTTGAAAATCCATTGTGTATTCACTTAACGTTTATTCTGTTTAAACATAAAATTCTTTTGTAAATATGGTACTAAGGCAATGACATTGTTTTGTTAGAAAATTTGGGTTTGTTTAATTATTTTAATAAGATTTAATTCACTGAAAAATAGGCTTACCTACATTGCATCTGAAGCGGTTGTGTAGGTCTTTATTAGTAGGTCTATCTTTCCTAAAGTATGAAAACAAAGCTTTTAAATTTAATTTAATTTTAAGTGGAAAATTCCGATTAATCAATTAACCAATTGATTTAATTTTTTTTACAGTTATTACAAATAACCAGGAAGATATTTCCATAGGTCAGTTGTTTATAATATATATATTTAATTTAATTTTTAATTTGTGGTTCAATAAACAGAAGAAGAAATATTAGAAGGAAATATGAAAGTGATCGAAGGAGATAGATATTCAAGTGCCCTTCAACACAGAACGTCACCTGAATTTTATATAAAAGCACAAACGTATGAAACGTTGGTAAATAATTTAACAGCACTAGAAAAACATCTATTGTATTTAAATCTTAACTTATTTATTACAGCTTAATACCGTTTACAAAAAGAGTACTTTATCTGATGCATTCATTAGAACTGAAGTAACATCATTTCAGTAAGTTATCAAACAATAGCGATGTAACAAAGTAAATGAAACTGAGTTACACTTTCGAATTTCAGAAATGGTAGTCTTGTAGTATATTTCCGCCTATATTTGGATCGTCGGAAATCACCTGAATATTCAGTACAAAAAGTGTACGACGTGATGCGTGATGAAGTGCAGCAAAACAATCCATTGGCCTTCAAAACGATTCGCGTAGATCCAAGCACACTCAATATTTCAGGTATTAATTCCAGTGGTTATGAGTAGAAGGTCATAGTAATATTCAGTAGCGCAAGGTCGTTTTACGCCCGTTATATAACTGTACACCTGTGACTTGATTGAATTATAAAGCAACAGTATTCTGTTAGTCATAACTTTCATTTCATTTCTTATTTTATTTTTCTTAGGAGTGTCACTTGCTCATAAAATCAATTTTATTGATTATTTTGCCAATGACGACGACTCAGTTGAGATGTCAGACCTTGAGTCAATCTCATCCGACATATCTAAAGTAACAACATCAACGACTTCACAACCAACAACAGTAGCAATAAATACCACGACAACTGCAATCACAACATCAACGAATTTTGAACTTAAACAAACAAATTCAAATTTAGATTTCTCGACTGTTGGCGCAGATAGACCTCCATATATGAAACATCATCAACAAGCAACTCATAAAGTCGATTATGGTAAATGGGAGCCATTTACTACACAAAAGGGTCAAAAGATTGAATCTTCAACTTCACCTACAAAAAAACAGACAACTGAAGAAGCATCAAACAGAGGCTCGGTATCTGAAATCAGTTTTGATTGGGAACCCGATGAAGGAATTGCTGCATTTTTCCCTACAACAACTACAGCATCTCCAAGAGGCGATTCAGATAATAGTCAGGAATTCAGATCGCGCATTTCACCACCAAATAAGGACGATGTTGTGATTCGAATGGATTCACCATCAGTTACAATCAATAAACCAAAGGGTGTAGGGAGTATTTCACCGGAATGGGTACCCTTATCTCCAGTGGGTCGAAGTGAACCCACCAGTGTTGAGATATTGGCCGACAGAGACGATCCAAAGCTAGGTTTTGGTTTAAGAGTTTCTTCAACAGATTCACCTGAAACTGATCCGAGATCAACGTCGAAAGACGTTATGTTAAAAAATCAGTCTAGTCATGCTGTGATAGTAAGACTTCCTCCTGGGTCCCATCCAAGAAGATCTAACGGGTCGCGTTTGTCGAGTGTATTGCAGAGAAGACAAGAGGAGTGGCTAAGGGCTCGGCAGGGAAGACTGCATCCAATTAACGAAGATCACGAAGATCACGATTCTGTGAATTCTTCAACAACTACAAGTACAATGCAAACATTGAATGGGTCTACAGAAACACTTCAAAATGCACGATCTTTACCTTTGGACAAAGTTTATGTCAATAATGTTAGAGATCAAAATAAGAAGGCAAGGCATGGAGTGCGAGAAACTAGAGAAAGAAAACACTGGAATTCGAGTAGAGAAACAAGATATTCCTTGGTAACGTCTGTATCAATGGAAACTAAAGCTGGAAATGGGAAAACAACGCAATCTCCAATTGGACCATTAACAGTCACTCGAATTGTAACATCTGTAGGCGAAAATGTCACACCGACCTCTAATTTCGATTCTAGCACGTTAGTACCGAGTCTGAAAAAACAGAAGTCGCTTTTTAGACAAGATGTGCACGTACAATCATCAGATTTATTAAAATTAAATGGAGCGCCTGAGAACTTAATCAAATTTACCAACAAAGACATTTTAAACGAAACAAATTCCGAAGAAAAGGATGCGTCAGATGACTTAATTTTTTTAAATCAATCGACAGATACGCACATCAGCACAATTCCAAATTTGTTATTTTTTAATGATTACGAAGTTTATTCGGAAGAAAGTGATAGTGATGATTTAGCAAACGTTCTTCTAAGCACTGAGAATGAGGATTTTATAAAGAAATCCACTGTGCATACTACAAGCAAATCAGTTAGCACCCCTGGAATAAATAGTAAGTGTAATTTATTAACCAATCTTTAAAATAAATTAAAATTTAAAGTTAGTTAAATAATTTTGCTTAATAGAATGCCATAGTCCAACGTTATTTCAATGTCGCAGTGGTGAATGTATTTCAATCTTCAGTCGATGTAACAGAGTGAGAGATTGTGTAGATAACAGTGACGAGGATGGATGCAGTAGGTTAAAAATAAAGCAATTATATAACACGATTCTTAACTCAATTGTTAATTTTAGCATGTGCTGATTTTGTGCGAACAAATGTTATCAATAGTACTTTATGTGATGGAATTGTTGATTGCTGGGATTATTCAGATGAAAATCAATGCGGTATTTACACTACTGACATATTCTAAAAATACTCATATTATTAATTTTACTTTTTATTTAGAATGGTGCAGTCCGGATATGTACATTTGCCCAAACTCGGAAATGTGCATCAACAAGTTAAATATCTGTGATGGAATTGCGGATTGTCCGAATGGTGATGATGAAAAAAGATGTGGTAGGTTCTAATACATTTTATTGATCTAATGTATCATTAAAAAATTGTTGTTATTTAGTGACTATTGCTCCCAACATCTCTTTGGCTGATGATGGGCAGTATTGGTCTTCAGGTTTAGTATTGGTTCGCAAGGAAGGAAAATGGGGCAAATTGTGTATGAAAAATTTCGACAGTTTTGTCTCCCAGGCACAAATTGCCTTGGGAGATTTAACTAGAGTGGTCTGCCAAACAATGGGCTATAAGTAAAAATAATCTCTTAGTTTTCTTGTTTAGTTTTTAATTTGATTTTCAATTATAGAGATTTTGAAGAAGGCAGAGAATTTCAAGAGGTTTTTGTAAAAGCGCCTTCCGAAAAAGTGTATTTTGAACCACAATATAATAACATCAGTTCTAATGCTCAGTAAGCTTTAATGAAAGAAGGAAATAATAAAAAATTTACTATATTAATTCATAAAAATTTATTTATCTATGTAGGTCTGTGGCAATTGACTTTTACCCTACACGCTGCGAATCGCGAAAAGTAATTTCGGTTAGATGTAAGGAATTCTCATGTGGTAGACGCCATCAATTCGTAAAATCAAGGGCTAGAATAGTTGGTGGTATTAATTCAGTTCCTGGTAGTTGGCCTTGGCAAGCCGCAGTGTATAAAGACGGCAATTTTATGTGTGGAGCTACTTTAATTTCCTCACAGTATCTGCTATCTGCTGCTCACTGTTTTTATCTGTACGATTATTTTATTTACTATTTAAAATCACCGTTTAATTTGATAATTAATATTATAGAGCTGTGGACCACTATTGGACAGTTCGTTTGGGAGTTTTACGACGTGCTTCTTACTCTCCATTCGAAAGAATTCGTCGTATATCTCACATAATCATTCATCCCAATTACGTAGCAAATAATTTTATTAACGATATTGTTTTACTTCGGATGGAGGAGCCAATTAAATTTAGGCAAATTTAAGCACTGAAGAAGAAATAAAGCGAATATTAATTGTGATTTATTACAGTGATCACATTCGTCCAATTTGTTTGCCAACTGTGGACGAAACTCAAGCCAGTATTTCTAATAGACAAAGATGCACTGTTACAGGATGGGGACAAATAGATGAAGATGGAGATTATTTGCGTAATTAATACTTAAAAAGGCATTGTTCAATTATATTTTAACTGGAAACTTAAAATTTCAGCAGATACTCTTCAGGAAGTCAGATTGCCCTTAATCAGTGCTATAAATTGCCGAACTTACACAACCGCATTAGCAAGTTATGCCAGGGTCAATCACAATATGTTCTGCGCTGGTGTTGAAAGGGGTGGTCGCGATGCATGCTTAGTAAGTAATTACGTAACAATTCAACATACCGTACGTGTACTTACAGTTTAGTTTGAGTGGCTTCACTGCATCGCAAAAATAAATAAATAAATAAATAAAAACGTACGGTAATACAGAACATTTTAAAATTATTTTCAGGGTGATAGTGGCGGTCCTTTAATGTGCCAACAAAGTGATGGGCGGTGGACTTTAACTGGTGTTACGAGCAATGGTTTTGGATGTGCTAGACCTTCAAGACCAGGAATTTATACTAAAGTTGTTAATTATCGGGGATGGATAACTAAAACAATTAGTAAGTTTGTACATCATTCATATGATATCTGAACAAATTTCTAATTAAATTTCATTTATTAGGCAGCCCTTTACCTCGACCTGTGATTTCGTCTTGCAATGGTTTTCGGTGTCCTTTGGGCAAATGTTTAAACAGAAAACAGGTTTGTGATGGATTTGTAGACTGCATCGACGGCTCGGATGAAAACGATTGCACTTGGCCACCTAAGACCGTATCACGAAATCGTTATATTTCAGTTGTATAAACTAAAACCATAAGATCTGAACCAAATGTTTTTATAAATAATTCTTAATTAGATGTCTGTAACTATTATTTTTATTATTTTTATTATTTTTATTATTTTTTACACAGTATTGTATAAAGTTAACATTTTTTAAAAATACTTCCCAGGACAGTGATGTAGCTTTATAGGAATTTCTCTACAAAAATGACTTTTTTGTATTTATTTTGTACATAAACCATTTTTTGGTATGCAATATGAATAAATTTATACCACTTCACACACGCCACTAAAATCGTACAAACACACTTGCACAAACCACAAACTGCACAAAATTGACTCGTTAATCCATATATTTACCAAAAATTTTCTCGCGTCTAAAATGAAAAGGAAAAATTAAGTTAATTAATGCTCATTTAAAAAAAATTGATCAATTTATCATTTTTACTCTTGAGTTAGTTCCCAAATGATATTGTTATTATCCAAGTAGTTATATCGGATTAAATCATGTGGTTTTCGATTACTCGCTCGCCATGGAGGATGCTTTCTGCCTAACTGTATCATGTGAGGAGAGATTTGGGGTTCAACAAACGAATTGACAGATGATGGTCGACTGTGATCAAATTGCGATAAAAAACTCTCTTGGATGCTGCCTGATCTAGGTCTCAGAGATACAGATTTAGGTCTAAGTTTCATGCTGCTTTGTAATTGAGTAATAGGAGATAGGGGGTCGTGAATTGCTTCTGTCATTGTAGCAATTTCTGTAGTTGGTAATGAATATTTGACGACCTGATAAAAAATGGATATTTATTTGTAAATTGAATCCATTACTCTTTAACCGGGACTTACTGGTTGTGATACATGTATGAGACGCAGAAAATTCTGTTTGAACAATTGTTTCCATGCTTGCGGTTGCAACACTTGGCCACAATTTACAGGTAAGCACCAACCAAGTTTTAGGCATTTGGTCATCCAAATATCGTTTGATTCCGTCAAACATTTCCAATACCAACAAACCTACGAATAAAAATTAATTCTCTTTGGTATTACAGTAAATAGTTATAATAGGCATTAAAATACTTGAGCGCATCTGCATAAACTACGAGGATCTAGGTAAGAAAATATCAAAATGGCCACCGAATGTGGTATTTGATGAGTAAAATCTGAAATGGCATTGTCATTATTTGCAACTGGCTTTAATAAAGTAGAGACAATGTGGTGTTTTTCGTCGGCTGGTATAATATCAAATATGTCCTTCAAAAAAAGGCGGCGTTGATGATCGCTCCAATTTCTGAACTGTTGTTAACAAAATATTTGCATTTAGGTTGCAGAAATTAAAAATTAAAAATAATTTTACCCAAGATTTCATTATGTGACATCTTTCATCGTAAATCTGCAAATCATATTAAAAATTTGTTGTAAAATATATTCATATTCTATGTAAATTCTTACATTATTCTGCATGTTTTTTCTTGAATTCAACAGAAACGTTAATTCAATGAGCAATCAAGCTCAAATAAGCGCAACGCTTCATCCACTCAACTCCAAGTTGTTTACACCCGTTGCCACACCAACGCGATGTTGGGTATCACTAAAACCCCAGCGCTAAACAAAATTCTAATAATCAATTTTTAATCAGTCAAATTTTAATAATTTTTCTTTGCTCATCGCGCTTTTCTAAACTATGAATGTTATAATTAATTAATGAATAATTTAAATTAAAATTTATAGAATCCTCTAAAAAGGAATTTCTATTTTGGCATATTCAAGTCCCGGATGTAAAATTGTATTTCATCTCGGGTGCAGACCAACATGGATGCATGTTAGTCTGGTATTTTCTTTACTGTTTGCCATTTAACAGTCTGCTACTCAGAATCATTGTATGAATCCTATAAACAACCCTACAATCTGTGTAATAATTTAACAGCAACTAGAAAACCGACATCGTATTAGGTAACCATTTCTTTAGAATTTTCTTCTTAGCTTTAAAAACCGTAACCTGATGACCTACACTAGATTGGTAAGCCTAATTTAGACAAATTAAACAGTTATCATCCCTAAAATCCAATGAAATGTACTTAATTTTGATATTTTCACCTTAACACAAATCTTAAAAAATTATTTAACATTTTAATAGGATTTTTAAAATTTATATTCATCCTTCTTTTTCGAAATAAATTTTTAACCCTTTTTAAATTTTTGAATTGAACATTATTTTGTTTTATAGAATGGCCCAAATACAAATGCAGTTGCCTTCCACGATATCCTCTATTCCTCACCCTCAACTGAAACCAACAGGTAGGTTTTATTACAGGTAATCCGTTCTTAGCTTATAGAATTTAAAAATAAAAATAAAAATTAGTAGTAATTCTATAATTTTGTTTGTAAATATATAATTGGAATTATTACATTAAAATTTAGAGAATAAAAGTTGTAGAGAATAAAAAAGTTGAAAAGAAATTGAAATATTACTTGTTGCTATTATTTACTAGATAAAATATGATGTGTACAATGCCAGTTCCTCAAGCAGTTTTAAAAATTAAATATTCTTCACCTAATATGTTACCTCCCACATATTGGAATCTTGGTGAGACACTTTTTTATGCAGTAGTAGTGAATTTTTAAAAATTAAAAATTAATGAAATTGCATTCAATTTTTGAAACATTTATAATGACAGTAGTTTAACAAAATATATTGATGTTGTGTATGTGTGATGTATTTATATATTTTTTTAATATATATTTTAAAGATATTTTCTATTTTAGGCAGTGGAATGATTGTGGGTATGGCAGTGAATCAATCACCTTCGACACAAACTCTTAGTCTCGGAGGTGCTACACCTACAATGGTGGAATCCTTGTCTCTTCCAATGGGTCCAGGACACATTCCCACCAATCCAGGGGGTCAATCAATTGTCTTACCTGGCCCTGCTGCTGCATTAGTTCCAGAAAATATTCCAAACACTCCGAATAATATCACATGTAATTCCTTGACCAATGGTTCGGGAGAACTGCATAATTTAATAAATAATACAACATCATCCTCCTGTATTCAAAACATGGCAAACACAAAAGAGAAAACCCCAATGTGTTTGATTAATGAGTTAGCCCGCTACAACAAGGTAATTTGGTAACTTGTTTGAACCACTTTTTAGTTTTAGCGATCTAATGCTCTTTATAAGATGTTACACAACCGTTAAAAGTAAATTTATTGTCATGACTTATATTCGAAGGAATGTGCTAAGTAGGTAAATTTTGGAATGATGATTAACCTTAATTTGGACAGACTTGAGTAAGTTCCTTTTTTTAAAATGTAACAGTAATAGTTAAAAATAGTAACTTTTTACAGTTAATATTTGAAAAAGGCAACTTTTTACTTGAAAATTTTCTTTTACTCAACTTTAAAAAAAGGAAAAATTTTTTTGTAATAATTTTATTTTTATAGAAAATTATTCAATATTAAATTTATTTTACAATTTATACAATTTTACTAATATTTAAAATGTTGAAATATGAATTGTCAATTAAACAATTACTTCACAATTATTTATTACAATTTAAATCAAAAAAGTAATTCGTTACTTGTTATCGTTACTCCACCACAAAAGTAACTCGTTATTGCGACATAAAACAAAATTTATAATTTATTACAGTAACACTTAGAGTGCAACTCGTTACCACCCAAGTCTAGAAACTATTAATCATTTCAAAGTCATTTAAGTACAATGGTAGGTGCTCATTGTATTTAAAATTTGAATTGAATTAGAATTTAAACCGGTGTGACGATTTCACGTATAGTCAGTAAATTTGAAATATCTTTCACTAAATTATATAGAGGTGTAGATCAATATTCATTTTGACCTCACCTTGACGCTATAATGCTCCACGGTTGAATGCCCTGCTTTGTACAAATGCTACTAGAAAGCATGTACAACATTAATGGGGAATGTTGATGGAAGTAGATTCTAATTTTCATAAATTAGTAGATTTCTTAGGATGTTTTAATTGTTGATCAACAGTAAACAGTAAAATGCTTCAACTTTCAGATTCAGCACCAATACCGGTTAACAGATGAAAGTGGCCCTGCCCATAAAAAGACATTTACTGTTGCTTTGCGGTTGGGCGAAGAAGAATATACTGCTGCTGGACCATCAATTAAGAAAGCACAACATGCTACTGCTGCTCTTGCGCTTGAAAAGACTAATTTTAAACACCCACCCCCAAAAGCCCAAAGGCAGCAGTTACGAATGGGTAAGTATTACAAACTTAAAAATCAATAAAAACTTTAATAGTAATTCTCATTTTTACACCAGGTCCAGGCATATATAATTACCATCTAATGGAAGGGCCATATTACAATGGAAATATCACACCCACAGTTGAACTGAATGCATTGGCAATGAAACGTGGTGAACCAGCAATTTACAAATTCTTAGAACCTTACCGTCCTCCTTACATGGCGCCAAATTTTAATTTCCGTGGAATGTATCATCAGAGGTACATAGCAGAGAGATGTTAAAAACAAATATTTTATAACTTGCACATTTTTTTCTAGATATCATTATCATAGAGCTCCACACATGTTTTACATTTCACTGACAGTTGGAAATCGTGAATTTGTGGGCGAAGGACGGACTGCACAAGCAGCTAGGCACAATGCTGCAGCTAAGGCGTTGAAAATGCTTCGAGAATTGCCTTTGCCCGAGAGTGCTGTTCCACAACAGGTTGTGGAAGAGGCGGTTGTTGTTAACGGAAAAGATGAAACCGTTGATCCAAATGCCGAATTAAAGTCTCCTATCAGTTTAGTCCACGAAATTGCGCTTAAACGGAATTTTTCTGTTGGATTTGAGGTTTGTTATATTTTTCGGATCGGAAATGATAAACATTAAATTTATTGTCGACTTAAGGTCGTGAGGGAAAGTGGTCCGCCTCATATGCGAACGTTTATTACGAAATGCATTGTTGGAGATATGGTAACTGAAGGAGAAGGAAATGGTAAAAAAATTTCGAAAAAACGAGCTGCCGAAAAAATGTTGGACGATTTGAAAAAACTACCTATTTTACCACCTACAATACAGAGGGTTAAAAAGAAAACTCCGACAGTTAAGAAAAAGAGTCGAAATCTGATTAAAGTCAGCGATTCAACAGTTATGTCGAATTATGACACCGAAAATTTTCAAGTGGAACTCAAATTATTTCATCTTTTTAGGAACAAAAAAATACTGATTTCGGACAAGGGATCAACCCCATTAGTCGTCTTATTCAAATCCAACAAGCAAAAAAGGAGAAAGATCCTGTTTATTCGTTGATTGCTGAACGTGGTTTGCCACGTCGTCGCGAATTTGTAATGCAAGTGTATGTGGCGCCACATACATGCACCGGCACAGGACCTAATAAGAAGTTAGCTAAGCGTGCCGCTGCAGAAGGTTTACTTCAGATGCTAGGATATAGCCGTCCACCACTTCAACCGACTAAACCAGCAATCAAGACCCCTGGACAAGAGGTTGTGAAAAGAGTTCTAAAAAATTTACGTCGTAATTCAAGGTGTATGGTGCATTGCAGGGTGGTGATGCTGATCGAAGTCGGAAGGTGACATTTTTAGACCAAGAAAGTGAAAGGCCATGTAACGAAACGCGCAGTGGGCGGCAATTAGTTCCTGGTTTGATATTAATGCCAGATTTATCATTGAACGATAGGAGTCGTACGTCGGCTGGATGTAATCACAGCAATGGTGAAATTTTTGGATTTAATTATAACGAGCTATTTATAATAATCTATATTATTAACAGGTGGCTTGTCCCACAATTCTGATGCGAGCAAAATAACAATGCAGAACACAGCCACCATTGCTAAAGAATTACTTACCAATGGTATCTCTCCAACAGCTGAAGCGCTTCTCAAATCGGGGCATAAGCCTTTGAGTAGTCAAGCTGTAAGACCAAAACAACAACTGTTATATCTTGCAGACGTTTTGGGATTTAACGTGCAATTCACTGATTTTCCAAAGGTTACATACTACATGCTGCAGCAAACTTTTTCGAATTTTTAAACACATTTTGGTAATTTAATTTTTAGGGTAACAAAAGTGAATATTTATCACTCGTGTCCCTCACTACAAATCCACCCCATGTGAGTCATGGCGCTGGACCAACTCTTGATATGTCACACGACCAGGCAGCGCTGACAGCGCTTCAAGCTCTTGCTGAATTAGGAATCGATAATGTGGTCGAAACAAAGAGGGAGACTACCAATATTGGTGCTGGAGATGGGTACGATTTATTACTATTATGCAATTGAATGCCAAAGAAATGATTTTTTTTTTAAAGGCTTCATAGTGACGGAAGCCAAAAGCTGGCTAACTCGAACGGACCCGACCTTGATGGTAACATGGTGGCTGTGACCCCTGTTACTACCAAAGCAGTCCCTTAGAAATTTTTTCAATGATCGCATGTGAAGACAACAACACTTCTTAGCTGTGGAACTGATTAGGGAGGTGCATTTTGATTTTATTTAAATTTTTTATTTTATTATTTAGCTTTGCAGAAGCTTATTTATGACTTGTTGTAATTTCTTACTGTTCCATTGCAATTAAGTTCCCCAGAGTCGATGGCAAAGATTTTATGAGAATATTTTTATCTTAGTATTTATTTTTAAGTGTAAAGATTAAATAAGCATTCTAAAACTTGTACAGCACGCTGAGAAGTTCTCGGTATTATTTATTGAAAGATTTCTTCTTCTTTTTTTTGCGCCGTTTTTCTTTATTTGGGGACCTTTGTTACTCATTTGTGAATTGTGATTATACTTTTTGTTAAATGTTTACATTACGCTGAAACTGTCTACTCAATTTATTCAATGCAATAATTCAGATTTATTTACAAAGCAATTGAGGGGATTGTGTTACATCAGTAGATGCTATTTGTAGACAACTTTGGTTACAACAAATTGAAATTTTTTGTTTTTTTGTATTTTTGGTTTTGTCTGTTGTCTTCATGTCTAATCATTAGTGTCAAAACAATAGTTTTAGCTTATTAACTTTCAAGACGGGTGTGAAACATGATTGGTTTCTTAC
The DNA here is from genome assembly GCA_034700445.1 of Stenotaenia linearis. Taxonomy (NCBI): domain Eukaryota; kingdom Metazoa; phylum Arthropoda; class Chilopoda; order Geophilomorpha; family Geophilidae; genus Stenotaenia; species Stenotaenia linearis. Next base: position 61,341 of record JAQIXT010000110.1, read on the forward strand.
CAGTCTCTGCATGTACTGATAGCAAAACTTAAGCATGAGCTCGGAAAAATAAAAGTACTTTCATTAATATAACAAATTTAAGAATTGTCGTGGGAGCTCGTGCCTGGGAAGCGCTGTTAATTTATGTAATTCAAAACAAAACAAAATCTAATAAAAACGAGAAAAGATGCAATCTTTAAATCTTTAATCACTAATAGAATAATAATACACTTAAAGTAGTAAAATTTTCCCCCAAACAATTTAATCCAAAGCCATTTCATCATCGTCGTCATCCTTTTTCTCCTTCTTTACATCGTCTTTGGTTCCACCTTCGCTTGGTTTTCTTTCACCTTGAGCTGACGACGACTGCATGGCTCTTACAAATGTTTCCAAATCTAAAAATAGTTTAAAATGCAACCGATTAAACCACTTCTTCTAAAATTTATGATAAAACAAACCTCCTTGAGCTGCTGCGGTAATTGCGGCCTCATCTAAACCAAATTGTTGCATGAGAGGACCCAACTGACCAGATTGTAATGCCGCACTGAACATACTCATCGCCTGCTGAAACTGAGGACTTTGGAAGGTATCTCGCAACGTTTCCGACGTGGCACCGGCTTCGACTTGCGGAATCAACGACTGCAGTCGCTGGATGAAGTCCGGATTATTCAAAACAGGTTGCAAGGCGTCCGCGTTTACAGCTGTAGACAAATCTATAGCTTTAAATAAATACGAATTTCTCAGTATTGGTTAAATATATCACAAAAATATTTCGCTTACGGGCTCGCGCTTGATTATCTTCGGCCGGAGGGACTCGAATACCAGATAAAATATTTTGCAAATCGCTCAGTTGAATGTTGGCCGGTGCAGATGGGGCACTCGTAGTTGTAGGAGTAGCAGCAGGTGTGACGCTTGCCTGAGTAGTAACAGCAGGAGCAGTTGTTTCTCGGCGAGGACTGGCAGAAGAAGATACACGCGACCTTTAAATAAAATAATAAAATTAATAACTTAATGTGTTTAAAAAAGTTCTTTCTTACTGTCCACTTCCGGTACGGCCACCGAGAATGTTTGTTAAATTGCTCACTCCGCCAACCCCACCAATATTGCCGAACAACTGCACCAATTGCTGTTGACTCATGTTATTAAGCAATGTCTGAATTTCACTATCTCCAAGATTGGATAATTCGGACGGCAAGCCACCCCCAGGAGTGCTCCCACTACTTCGGTTAGCACCCAATGCGGGAGGATTATTTAAGAAATCATTTACTTTTTTGCAATGCTCTTCATCTTTATCAGTTTTCGGTTCCTTTTTGGAAAAAAAATAATAAAATATTTATTTCTATTTTATCGTTGTTAAAAGTATATCAAATTTACCTGCAACCAAAAGAACAATTTTCGGTTAGTCGACCTGAATTTGAGAATGTAAACACGACCGGTTGTACACTGGGTCACTCGCTTGAATTCTACATCATCAGGAAATATTATCAGGTCCTAAATAAAGAGAATAAATATTAAAACCTTGACTTATTTATTTTTCGAGATTTGACTTACATCGACAACAGAACCAGAAGTTCGATCCTTCCAGCAAAAATGCATTAAGGAATCGTCAGTTTGGTGGACGTAAACTAAACCTTTCCTTTTATCCGGATGAACCATGGTCCCTTTAAGTTCCATTTTTCCTGCTCGAAACTCGACAAGATTCTTGTTTTGACTTTGACTGCTTGCATTTCCGAACAACGCTCTTGCTGAACCGATCGCCATCTTGATGAATAGACAACAAACTTAATCCGGGAACAACGAGGGGTTCTGGGTCTGGCGAGTGCCGTTCTGCTAGAACGCACATAAAATATTAAATGGAAAATCTGTTTAATATCAAAATATTACCTGAAGCAAAAATTAAAAACAGTTAATTCTTTAATCTTTTAACGAACAAACTGGTAATTTTTGTACAATAAATATATTTTAATGTTTAGTTTTAAATCGATCGCTAGATGGCAGAACTAGTGTTCGCGGCTTCGCGGCAAAGTTGCAATATCAAGACATTAACATTTTAGGCAAATTTGGATGAATGAATGTCTCAATGTCATTGAATGAACGGAAAACTTTTTATACTGTCCCTTTTCCTTTTATTTTTAAAGTTTTTATCCAGTTTTGCAATAATAACGACTCCCATAGGAGTTCCATAAAAAAAAAAAAAAAAAAAAAAAAAAAAAAGTAAAAATGTCTCGAAGGTGTTTGGAAGGTCGGTGGAAGGTGAGAATTATAAATTTTTGAAGTCGAATTCCAGTTTTCGTGGTTACGCCGAAATCTATTACACGCGACATATCTCTAACTTTAAATTACATCTTCCTAGAAATAAACCGAAAATTCGAAATTTCGAAAACTCAGGATGTGTGTAATCTATTCATATCGCCGAGATCCATCAGATAACTTTCGACGTGGCCACGAAAACCTTTTAACATATAAACCACGATTAAACTTTCAAATAAACAACGAATCAATTAACATGCAAATAAACAAACAATATATTAATAAAAGTTGTGGCGAATTAGTCGCCATTTATTTATTCTATTTCAGTTTAAGTACATCTAGGCGTTGCCTAAACTAATAAGGGAAATATAGAGTTTAATTTTATTTTATGCTATTTATAATAATGATAATCGATATGACGAGATTTAAAAATTGCGTAAAAATTTACAATTTTTTTTCTCATTTTGTGATTTTTAGATAGATTTGGTTCCGTTAAACCTGAAACGTAAGACCTTACTTAATCTTTGAAGAAGTCTACATTCAATTTCATATATACCACATAAAACAGACATACAATTCTGGCGGACTACCGAACGGAGAAATGACGAGGATTACATTTGACTACGTAAATACTCTAATAACTACAATATGTAAAACAATGTACCCATTAATTCTTTTTTTTACAGGTCGTAAAATATAATTACACTACTCTGAACAGTTGGAGAAGTAATAAATTAATAACAAATAAAAGTAAGCTACATTTTTTTTTTTTGGCATACATCTATTTCTGTAAATTTTTACATACTTTTTACTACAAGCTGTTAATTACGTATAAATATCGTGGATTCTATTAAGAATTTTTAAAAATTAAGATTTTTTTTTTGGTATTTATTTTTTGGTATGAAAATGGACGGGTCTTATATATTGATTTGATAAATTACAATTTGAGTAAATTTTTCCATTTTTTATGTTAAAAAAATAAGGCAAACTGGAATTGAAGGCGACGTCACTAAATGTTACTTAAAAATAACATTAAGGCACCTTAAATTGACATTTTGATTTATTTTAAGACAACAGCACGAATATCCTTTTAAACAATTGAATTTTGAATACCGAAATTTAAAAAAAAACTAAACGTTGCACTCATGTGATTAAAAAGTGAATAACTTAAAGTTAATTCCCAAAGTTGACATTTCCGCTCCGAATGTTGACACAAACCAAATTTAAACAGCGAGAGTATAATGTAAATATCCACAATGCATTTGTCGGTCCTATTACAAATTTAAACAAAGTTTGTATCCATTTCTGAATTTACATTATTTATATGTCTCCAGTCTAGAGAGGGGTGTAATTAGTTAGCAGTTGAAAGATAAACAAGGCCATTGAATAAGGATGAGCCAGAAAAAGAAAAATGAAAGGCAACAAAGGATTTAAAAAGTTGGAAAAGAGAGAAAAAAGTAACTTGTTAGTATTAATTAATACTCAAGTGCTTTTGAAATAAGTTTTGCTTGTACAACAAATCCCAATGGGGGTGTAAAATTGATGGGAGGAGATGTAAACGACGCAGCTGCACATGATTTGCCCGACATCTTTCATCTTTTTGATACACCGAGCTTATTAGGCGGGAATTGCCATTTTTGATTTGTTGGTGAAACCTTGAGCTAAAAGAAAAATGCTTTTAATGGACTTGCGGCCAATTTAATAGCAGAGCCAGTGATGTTCAAAGCCGCACCACTCGCTGTTCGAGGCGGGAGGAGATTTATGACAGTTTGGGGTTGAAGCAAAGCAAGAGACTGGAGAAGCTGTGTTTTTACCCAGAACTCGTTGGTGCGGAAATGCCATTTGGCGGCAGAGTGAGTTAAGGAAAATCGAGAAGGAAAAAATTTCACTTTTAATCTAAGTGCAACGCTTTCTACAATCAATTTACGTTTTAAACTAAATTTCTTATGACCGACTGAATGAGGTTAGAAGGGACGGACATGTGAGGACGGGTTTTCCGTACTCTACATTGATAACTTAAAAAATGATGAGTTTTTTTTTTTTTAAATGCAAGACGGTATTTTTATATCAATTAGACATTAAATAATAGTGATCAGTCTTACGAGACTTAAATTAAAATAAGCAATGAAACAAATGACTAGATTTTTATTATGTTAAATGTATTTCAAAATTTCTAAATAGGAACTGTCATTAATGTCTGATTGAATCAAATTATAAGTTAAAGATTGTAAAATACCGTTTTGCTTCAAAATAAAAGTCTTGCTTGTCAATAAATTTGAGCAATAGACCTTTCAACATATAAATATAAAACATTTATACCTTCTACGTACGTAACCTAAGAAATAGTAAACTAATTATCTATCTAAATTTTTTTTAGAATAATAAATGACAATAATAATAATAATAATAATAGTAATAATAATAATATAATAATAATAATATTAATAGAATAATAATAATAATAATAATTAGTAATAAATTACTTTAAAATATTATATCCTTTGAAAGTGCTCTTTCTCCTGTCTCGAACATCAAAAGTAAACCTGAAAGACATCCGCAACACTTTAACCCTCGGATTATATTTGGAGACTTTAATTTTAAATGAATGGTTATGAAATTACAAACCAGTTCATAAACAGGATATGTAGACAGAGTCTCTTCGTAATTCCCTTATTTTTTCTTTTGAAAAAAAATTTAGAAAAAACAGATTGACTTGATGACTAATTAATTAATTAATTAATGCATAATTAAATTGAGATTTTTGCGTTTTAAGATATATGATAATTAATTAACTGAAATGCATTAAAGGGTTTAGCGGAGTCTGTTTGAGGCAAACATCATCACAGTCAAGAGATACTTAAGGCCTAATTTATTTAAAAAATAATAATAGCACTTTAGTGGATATTTTTTACCCTCACTTAAATTAACTTAAAAAAAAATTCATCAAAATGTACATATTAAATAAAAGCACTTGTTTTGCTCTTGAATTTTTTTTTGATATTCAATATTCCTATTATCGTAAATTCCTATTATTCAAATAATCGTAAAAAGTATTAATAATGATTAATTGAAGAAGTAATAGTAATATTAACTGATATTAAAGACTATATAATAAGTATAAATAAATAAATGATAAAAGGACGATACATAAAGTTCAATATTTTTTCATAGAACATCATTAAGGATGACTCCAACTGGTGACACTTTTTTTTTCAACTTTTAAATTTTTTTTGTTTATTTTTAGATAATTGTTTGTGTTTCTTTTCCCGACTCGAGAAAAGAGAAATTTTCACCTGAAGTGAAGATTGATGAAGACTGAGCGAAGACAAGGTAGGCGGTTTTTCCTCCTTTTTTATTCTGTTCTTGAGTGACACTGATGTAGAGTCCATTTTCTCTTTTTATCATCTTTTCCATCAAAAAAAAATGTCAACTAAAAAAAAGTTTACAACAACAACAGAAAATTAAAAAAGGGAGTAAATGGGGATTGAAAGAAAAGAAAGAATGTGGAATTGATCTCGGTGAGACATCTTCAATTTTCACATTTGATGGTGCTAGAAGTAGGAACGAAATCGATGGCAAAAAGAACAATTGGTGCCTAATTTTGCATCTCTTCTATTGCATTCGAGCTTCCTGTATTTGTGGCTGCGGCGTGTATGGCAAAGGAAACGGGCCCGGTGCACCTGTGGCTACAGCTTGAGGGATGGTGGTGTATGTGTATCCCGGAGTTACAAAGCCGGAAGTCGATGCTGCTGGAGAGTACGGGTATGTGTCGTAACCGTTCGGATATTGGCCCGGATACGCAGCTGGGTAGTCGTAAAATTGGCCTGCCGCTGCTGCTGCAGCCGCCGCGGCTGCTGGACTGATGGGAGTGTGGGGCAGAGGCACCAAACTCGGAGAGGCGATGTAAGGCGATGGATAGACGTATTGAGGTGGTAAGCTGCGAAAAAATAAAATGGAAAATGTTAAAAAGTTGTGATATTTAATGTAGTTTAACTTTTCTAATCCATTACAATTTATTTATTTATTTTTATTTTTTGGGGGGGAGAAATTGTAAGGACTTATTTGTGCAGTAAATTAATTACATCGAAATTGGATTTTCTGTTTACTCAAAATCTTGATAGATGTTTGTGGGGTAGTCAAACAAAGCAATGAAAACTTAAACAAATCACAATATAGAAAAGTAATTATCCTTCTTTTTAAGAAAATAGAAAGTTGGATAATAATCATAAAAACTTCATACAACTGTCATTTACATTAGAACAGATGTAGGAACTTCCTCAAATTAGATTTGAAAGGTTAAAGCAATTCACAAATTCCTTTTTAATTTTCATTACTCTTTCTTTGTGATGGGACTTGAGTTTTGAATGAAATCCGAATATTGACTTTAATGCTCTCAGCACGTGACCTCATATAGCGAAGTGGTAGCGACAAAATGCAGCTTTACGGCAATGCAGTATCAGAAAACTGTTAAGGATCGTAAATCACATACTTCCGATGTTGTGTTTGAGTTAAGTTGCGCCGTGCGTGTTCCACGAGCAAAGTAGGAGTTTCAAGTTAAAGGGAATAACGATCTTTTGAGCAAATTTAATAAAACAGTCTGCGACTGGATAAAAATACGAAAAATTTATTTCATTTCCTCGTCATGGCGTTGAAAACAGATGTTTTTAAGGAAAGTGGATTTGTAAACAACTTACCAGTGTTCGATTTATAAATCAATGATTCAGAAAGTGGAATTTTAAAGCAACGCGATACCGTTAATCAAATGATAAATTTTTTAAAACGTCACACTAATCCCATCAAATTCCGCTCTAAAAAAATGTAAACACTCAAGTCCACAATTGGTTTCAAGGATAAAATCATAAAAACGAGACTTAAAAAAAAAAAAAAAAAAATTCCAACTCCAACTGGCAAAACAATTTGAAACTTGTTGTCATCTATACCACCTGTGCTCCAATAGATCAGGTGTCTTCTCCCCCGACTGATTCACGGGCACTAAAATGTCACCATTTGCTGAACCGAAAGCCATTCATCAAACTGTCACTTAACCCCACGCAAATCCCATTCCGTGACGTGCAAGAAGAAAAACAAGAGGCGTGTCTCGGCGCCAAACACTTTTCTTCTTCAGAATCTTCACTTAAACTTATTTAAAACCCTTTGAGCCCTAATAAAAAAACAACTTTTCAACGACCCAACGTTCGCCGCACTTCAGTCTTCACCGGAACGAGAAAAACGGAAAAGATTATAAAGGAAATGAAGCATTGAGAAGGACAATGAAATTAGAAAAAAAAAAGTGACGAAAATAAATGCAGGATTCCAAATAAAGAATTTCATTTTTTTTTACCCCCTGAAGAGGAAGGAAAAGGAGCAGCCACGCCGGCTCAGGCAGTGATTAGTGCCGTCTACAGGGCGAAGGACGTGAAGATTTCTAAATGTAGATGAGTTTCAAGGCTCCTGTAGCGTGAGGAAGCGGGTCAAAGACGGGTAAGGCAAGGAGCCTTAACATGGAAAGGAATGATCCGAATTGGCTTTCCGCCAATCTAATTGTTTTTAAGACGCTTGGACGTGGACCTTGTGTCAAAGCCACAAATTAGGCATAAATAAAACAGTTGCTTTTACTCTATACGATTTGATCGGTGCCAAAACACGTTAAAGCAACGATTACATGAAACACGTGTACAAAACGTTTTTAAAAAAAAAGAAATTGCGAAACTAAGGATTATATATTGAGATTTGTTTCTATTTCCGGTGATCGGAGACGAGTTTTATAGGGAAAAGTTATGTTTTCCCATTTTTTGAGATTTATGCAGTGTCATGCTGACGTTGACATGGTACCGACACGAGCTTATTTTTCTTTTATTGCAATTGATACGTGTTTGTAAATCGAGTTGTTGTGTTTACTTCTCGGTACACTCCCCTTGTGAGCCAATCATGAGGCAATCTCGCACGTGTTGCACTAAGATAAATGGCGTGTCATTTATACTCTGAATTCCTTCATGCCAAAAATCTTTAAGGAGTCTGCAAAAAGGACCTCGTGACAAATTTTAGAGGAATTAGAATTTTTTTATATTTTTATTTTTTAAAACGAAAGGGAAAAAAATTTCCATGGTAAATAGAGTGGAAAAGAATTTTTTTCTGAGAAAAAAAATTTTTGAAAAATATATTCGTGTATCGGCAATCAGATGGTGTTTGTATGACGAAATGATGAAACGGTCTGTTCCCAGAAGTGTTGCGATGTGATTTCACACTGCGGATTGATCGGATATAAAATCACGCTTTCTCTGCATAACACCGCAGCTCAAATGAGCAGCTCTACTTGATCGGGATTCAATTTCAGATGTGAAATTGCTCTCATTATTCGAATAAACACATTTTTACGACACCAATTTATCATACTTGAATTAAAATACCTGGAAAAGATTCAATTATGGGTCGTTGAGACTTTAATAATCCCCAAAACCAATTTTAAAAAAAAAATTTAAAAAAACTAATAAATTACCAAACCAAATAAATCCTATTAAAACGACGTTTATTTCCTCCAAAATATAAAAAAAAAATGTTTTGTTTACTAATCATCTCGACTCATTAGTTCACTAATTTTATGCCCTCACTTCACTTTGCCTTTACAACGAGCAAAGGTTGTAAATCAAACCGCAGATCAAAGGCGTTTCTTGTCCCATTAAATAACTTTCACTACACATTACAGCCTCGCGCAGGGCTCAAGAGGTGAATATGACGTGTCTCGTGTATCTAAATATGTGCTGACAGTGCGAACAATAAGTTGGTCGTTTCTTTTCAAACGTTCTGGCACTAACGGGTTTAGATTGAAAATAGCATGCATGGGGATGCCTTGCCTAATAGGGTTAGAAGGTCCTTTGTGTCACAATTCCCTTTTCACACTCCGCAAAGGTCACTAATACAACCAACTAACCAACTAATACCCATTCATACACTCGCTTCAAAACAGATTTAAAATATAATTCATAAATAATTTATTTAAATATGTAAATAAAATATTAATTTTCAAATGAAAAGTGACGTTAAGGATTATAAAATTCATCGCTTCGGTTCTGTCTCGACGGGACGGGTTATTTTTTGGCAAGGACAAAGGAAATTCTTCGAGGACAATTCGTTAAAAGACCCATAAGTCAACTTGTCAGAATTGGGAAGTGGAATGCAGTGGTGTTAATAAATGTTATATCGAGGGTTTGGGTTAAATTTCTCAATTGAATTTGGTCGAAATAATCACGAGTGAGTACGTCTTTTATTCGAGTGCGTCCAATTGGAATGGATGAGAAATTTATATGCAAACTTTTGTCTGCCAGCGGCAGTGCTCAAACAGTTCGGTTTTCACATTCAACCGAATGTCTTACGTCTTTGTCAACGAGGTTCTTCGTTTTCGTCGTGTTGTGATTGGTGCTGAAAGCGTTTGAATTGAGAAACTCGTTGTTGCCTATTTCTGTCAGTGGTTTACTTAAATATATATAGGATTTCGGTTACGTGAAACTGGGAAATTAATTAATCGGATTGCGATATTAAAAGAAAGGATTTTGAGTTATTCGAGCGGTATTGAAGAGTTGAATTGCGTTGAGAGAGGAATTTAATTTGGACACAGAAATTATTTCAAAGGAATTCTATGCTCGCCTACCGATTGGGAAGGCCACAAATATAGTGGTTAAAGAGAGACACGTGTGCGACCACTGGTCAACATCAGTGATGGAAATTAAGATTGTATGTGACAGGAGTGGCGAAGGGTTTGGGGAGTGCTTTGCAACTTTATTACGCGAGTTGAAAAATTGGAAATTTTTTCCTGGAATTTCTAATTATTTGATTTATGACTGGATTTATTAGTGAGTTAATGTGGTGGAAGTATTTATATTAGTTCCCGGGTTAATATCTTTGGAGGTTTTACTCGAGTAATGAGATAAATTGATTTTTATTACCAATTTTCTGAAGTTGTTGGATAAAAGAAATTATGGTCACTTAAAGGGGCATTAAACTGGTCCTTATTAGATTATTAAGTAGACCATATGGAATTACGGCTGATTAGATGAGGACTATAGATTACTAATTGTTGGGTTGTCTC